>CABFWB010006856.1:0-10350 GCA_902151455.1 Timema bartmani
TTTTACTACGTGATAGCGCGGATGGAGTTATTTGTTTACTCCGTTTTATACGCCAGGCGGATCTTTTTAATGCCATTTGACTCACTTTTATAAAGTGACTCATCTGGATTTATCTCATATTGAGAACTTTTTAACATTTTAGTATATTTCAATATGTTTGTTCTGTCTTTTTAACGTATTATTTTAACACATTTTATAATTTTAATGTGTTATATTGTTTTGTAATTTTAACGTAGTGTATACACCTGTGGTTTTATTTTAGCAGGTGTATCACTACTTTTAATCTAATTGCCCATTTAGTGCTCCTACGGAGTTTCTCAAATGGGCACTTTCTCATATTGAGAATATCTGTTTTTAATTGATACACAAATTTTATTATTTTATATTGTTTTATATTTTATGTTTCCACCTGTTTATTCTAACAGGTGGACTATTTGATGTGTCTCTCCCTAATGGGGATTTTAATGTGTTTTTAAATGTCAAGGCCCTACATCATCCTTCATCTTCTCTCCTCTTTCTCCCCTTAACTCTCCGCACTGTCTTGTGCAGAATCTTTTAGGCCCCCTTCCCTTTGACAACCTTGGCGACATACATTGCTTCCTTCGGACAATTATTGGACTTTCAAATTTGATTTTCCCATATGCGTCTAGATTTTTCCACACTGGTGTCTCTCTCTCTCCATTAGGTTTGCTTGTTAATACCCTGAATATGGTTCTAGTTTTTCCACACTGGTGTCTCTCTCTCTCCATTAGGTTTACTTGTTAATACCCCGAATATGGTTCTAGTTTTTCCACACTGGTGTCTCTCTCTCTCCATTAGGTTTGCTTGTTAATACCCCGAATATGGTTCTAGTTTTTCCACACTGGTGTCTCTCTCTCTCCATTAGGTTTGCTTGTTAATACCCCGAATATGGTTCTAGTTTTTCCATTCGCACTGCATGACCTGCCCAACGTAACATGCGAGATATGATTACCTACACAATTATTACTGGTGATGAATGAATACAGGATATTAAACTCTACTACACACGATCTCGTACCAAGATAGCGCCTGCATCTACATGGCTATGCTTCCCTGCCTTACATTACCTCAACACAGTGAAGTCTAGCTATAATTTAGCAGGTGCTTGTACTGCCTTTGGGTCAAGGCTTCTTGAAATAATTTCATCTAGACCAGTATATGTAAAGTCATTATTATTATACTTGTGATTGTTGTAGTAATTTGCATGTGCGTCTATTAAATTAAGTTTCATATGAAACATTTACTACTTTAGCTCAAATAGCATGTCAAAATATCAAAGTTTCAAAAAAACTTGTTAATAAACATTGATACAAATACATATCAATAAACACTCTCGCCCCTTAGGGGACATAAACATTTTTAATTCATTTTTTATCTTCATTGCCTTCATACTGTTAAGTATTTAAAATAAAATATTGAGCTACAATAATTTGTCAAAGATATATGTCTACGATGATCACCAAGCTATAGCATAGTTATTGTCTAAAAATGAAATGTTAAAATTTTACTAAAATATATTAATATAATGGATCTTAAAACATCCTTGCTAAGTATTCAATCGTTCCTTTTAGAGATCATTCAAGAAATCCCAGCTATATTGTTCATTGCTCGATTATCATAGCTCAACTTTCAGAGACTAGCTTTTGGTTGTGAAATATTGTATTTAAGATAGGTGTAACTAGTAAAGAGCAACCATATTGTCAAGAGGTCGTTGGTAAGAAGGGGTAGACCAAGTAAGACGTGGGGAAATTTTGTAGACGAATTTGTAAAAAAGAGAAACATTAAGAGTTTTAAGAATTAAAGAGCATGTATGACTCACTGTATGGTTGTTGTTGAAGCGAAGGGAGTATGCACGAATAGAGAAGTGTGGAGAAAGTTAGTGAGGAAGTTTTAAGGTGCGGCCGAAGGGATCGAAAGTATTTTTACAGTTTTTATAGAATGTAATTTTTTTGGTCAAAATAAATCAAATATTTCTCCAGTAACAACATAGAGTTTAGTTTTCTGCACGTACTAATATCAACAGATCTTGAATATATGTCAAGGGTGTCCTGGAAGTTTATCAAAACCTTTTAAATAGAGAGGAAAAGTTTTGACAAAATTCCAGGACAGCCTTGACAGATAGATATTAGAGATCTGTTGATATTAATACGTGCAGAAAACTAAGCTCTATGTTGCTAGTGTAAAAATATTTGATTTATTTTGGCCAAAAAAATGTAATGCTATAAAAACTGTAAAATTACTCGTGCTCCCTTCTGCTGCACCTTAAGTATAAAGTTGTGTTTGAGCTGTATGCACAGTTTCTTGCTTACCCCGTAAGGCTACTTGCACATTGAAACAAACTCCATCAGAAGCGATCGATCCTTGTACCTCCTAGTTTTTGTTGCGTGGTGCATTATTTTCCGTTTTTATAAAGAGAACTGAAAATTTAAAATGAATTTTCAACTGTACCTTCTTTAAAATAATTGATCCGGCAAAGAAGGCGCCGAAGGAGGGTATACCCGAAGAAGTAAGAACTTGGATAATTCTGCCATTTGTTCAGTGACCTCAAGGAAGATCCGGCTCGGTTCTTCAATTATTTTCGTACGGGTATATAAACCTTTTATTACATCCTTCACAATAGAAAGTCAAAGTGGCAAAGTAATTCTCTCCTGACAATATCTCCAGAAGAACGTTTGGCTGTGACACTAAGGTACGTAGTAAGTTAGTAAAATTAACTACTAAATACAAAATATCTTTATTGAACGAATGAAATAAAAGTTTTTACATGGATGATAAAGTAAAGAACTAGAAGACAAACGTTTTACGTTATGTTTTTGAACTTAATGATAAATGAATAGTGATAAAAATGTTTTTCAATTCAACAGAATGGGCCTATTAATATTTATATTATTAAAATAATATTTCGTTTGAATAGTATTGATTAGTTGAAATATTGTTCAATTAAAAAATATTGTTAGAAATTAAACATATTTAAAAAAATTAAAATATATTAAAAAGAGACAGTAGACAGAATTTGCTAGTGAAGTTCTTCTATTTATTTCCGATGGAATCTCCTGGGTTACAATCAATAAAAAAATTAGAAACAGTAGACCGGGCGGGTGGGTAGGGTAGAGTATATACACCTGATTTTTGCAGTTGTCGAGTACCTTCGGGTATAAAATAACAGTCGTCAGAATACATATTAGAATGTGACCCATCGCTTTGCCAACCGGTTTGATGGCCTGGGTCTGGGAGATGAATGTTGGGTATTTGTAGTTTTATTTTGTTTGTCAGTGAGGACTTGTATCAACTTTTTATTTAACGAATTAGAAATAATGTACTGTATTAAAATTATGTTCAACATTTTAAATGTTAAAAAAAATGTATAGGAAAATTAAATATGTTAACATAAAAATATATTATGTTAAAAATTATCTCAAAAGAAGAGATGTTCACGTTTAAAGGTTGTATTTTAGTGTTAGATTTTTAATTTTAATATAACTATAATAAAGCCACATCTACACACACACACACACACACACACACAATATACGCTCACCGATGTATTTGTTCAGGCCCCCAACAGTCTGCAGACAGAAAAGACGCGGGTGGCTTTCTGCCGAGCTCGAGGGATATTTATTCTTGTCTCGATCGTATCTACAGTGTAACGCGCTCACGTAAGCGTAATAGCTCTTGTCCTTAAAACAAAACTGTCTGCGGGTAAAAAGTTTCAAGTGTGCGGGGATTCTAAAAAAAAATTAAAACAGTTCGTAGAATGTTAAATGATACAAATATACCATTGATTTAATTTTCAGTATTAAAATAATAATGGGCAGAAGAACGTAGTTTACGAATTCAATCAATCAACCAATTTTTTTTCAAAACTTTTTAATTTATACTTTTTATCGCATAAATTTGACTATATATTGACATATTCTGTTTATTAATTTTTAATAATAAATTAGTTTAGTTCTTGAATATTTAAACTTTCACTTGGTATTTTATTGAATTAAAAAAGTTATATAGAATAATAACTTTTATTAATATTTTTTAAGATAAACTTTCACATTTCATTGCATTATGTTGTGTTGGAACCAATTATACATTTTTTATATTGAAAGGGGCAAGAGCGTATCTCAAGAATCCACTGCATGTACCTAGGTACAGTTCTGTACTATTTGTTAATTAAAATACTCCTTATAGTTATATTGATAAACAATTGAAATATTTAAAATAATTATTAGTGTATTCACACTAAACATCTTCATTACTTAAGCCAATTCCTTTCACGCATCTCTAGACGTCTTTCGAATGGTAGTGGTCGTCTTTTTAATCCCAAAGGTACGTCTCAGTTTTATAGTGACTCACTTAGAATATTATCTCATATTGAAATTAACTTTCTCTTTAAGTATATTGTATTATGTTTGTTTTGTATTTTTAACTTAGTGTATACAATTTTTTTAAGCAGGTGTATCACCCCAAACCATAATAATAGTCTATTTTGAATTACACTCCTATGAAATGTCTCATATTGAGATTTATTTTTAACATATTGAGTACAATTTTTAGTATTTATACATGTTATTATATTTTAGCGTTTTCCTCTGCTGATTTCAGCAGGTGAATTCTTTTTTTCCCTCCCCTATTGAGGGAGGGGGGCTTTCTTTGTTTTAAACGTTGTTCAAGACTCTAATGACCTCATTGTGTCGACAGGATTACAACAAACCATAGTAATAATAATCATTTCTAATTATCACTCTATATTATGGTTCTCGAAGTCGATAATAGATAGAGCTAGTCCCACTTAAAAATATTAATTTATGTTTCTAATGTAAATTAACAGGGTTCAAACCTTCTGGATTATTTGAAAATTGCAGATTAACAATTATTATGCTACATTACTGTTACCTAACAATTTGTTTTTATTTAATCTAGTATTAAATTAAGGTGTTTAATATCTTGTTCAGAAAATTTAACTATCGTTGTGATGATAATATGTTTCTAAAAATCACTGTTTTGATAGATACAATTTGAGCGATCTAGTTCTATTCTAAAATATTTTGTTATCAACACTTATATTTTCCTTCGGGTATTCAATATTTACTTTCTCTCGACACCACGAAAAGAGAAGTATTGTGATCGTCAAAAGAATCGAACTCGAGGTTTTGGTAAATATCGACGTTTCATGACCCCCTGAGACTGAAAGAGTTTATTTTCCGTTGCCGTCTGTTTGTATCTCGGACTGGACCTGAAACCATTTTACTGATACTGATAGGGCTAAAACTTGGTATCTAGGCTTTTCATAAAGTCGCCCCCTCCCAGCGAGGAGTTTTTTGAATTAGATATCCAACTTTAAAACCAAGGATAGAAAGCGATAGAATGGATCTTTCAAAATCTGCTCTAACGATTCTTATTAAATTAATAATCGAAACAATTAGTAGTAATTGTACAAATATACTTTTAACCTGTAGGGTTTTATTAGTTGCAGAACAACTCTCACGTCCAAACCAAACGTTGATAACTCCTCTGTGACTTATTTGTCTTCTTTCCCCTGGTACACCTCAAAATTAGGGAATAAAGATGTACCCTTTCTGGTCTACCATACACCATAACTTGTACCCACGTTTGATTGGTTTCATAGGGTTATATTGCTTTAGGACGGAGCGTACTTTGAACAAAATTAATGATTCATCGTTTGATACTTCCCTTAGGGGGGCGTTCAAGTATTACGTAAGAACATTTTTCGCAATTTTTACCCCACTCCCCTTTGTAGGCAAAAATAAGCACATGCTTGACCCCCCCACCCCCTTGCTTACGTAAGATTTGAAGACTTTTTTTTTTCCATTTGTTCACAAGAATAAACCTTTTTTCATGCAATTTGCTTATAACTTGAGGATATAAAACGCGATGATAAAAAAAAAAAATTCATGCAATTTAGACTATACACTGCTGGTAATTATTAATATAGAGGTGTGAATTAATATTAAGAAATAATTGACAATTAACACTGGTATAGGTGACCTGGCAGTCTAGGGGTAAGGTGTCGGACTTATGTGCTGAGGGTCCGGGGTTCAATCCTCAGTCCCGGCACAGATTTATCTGATTGCCAAACCCTTCCTTCACCTCTGACAAGACGTGTATTAATCACAACTTGTGAATGTGTGGAATGCCAGGCCTCCACCGTGGTTCGGATCCCACGCTAAACTGTAGGTCCTCCATATCATCTCACGCTTATGTGTAATGGTAGGGTTATTGTAAGTGCGTGTAACCCGAACGACTAGTAAGACGCAGTAATAATAATAATAATAATAATAATAATAATAATAATAATAATAATAATAATAAACACGGTTATACACTGAATTTAAATTTATTGAACTGGTAAAATTAAAACAAGTTATAACATTATAAACGTTTAAAATTGTAATTTACTTTTAATTGAAGTTATAAAAAATTGTTATTAGTGAATGCATAAATATAATATTTATAAAAAACTCCCTAAACTTTATTTATTCCTTGAATCCACGTCTCGACACTTAGAAATATTATATTTATATTTGGGGGCTAGGTCATTCAAGCTTTGGCTTACTTTTATAGGATTCTCCACTTCTTCCTCGTTTAGCCACTCAATATCCTCATTGCTGCGAACCTAGCGGCTTGCGATGCACCCTCCCTCAATTTTGCCAACGTTCTTTGTCTTACGTAAGCATTGCTCTGAACCCCCACCCCACCCCCTTGTCAACAAAAATAAGCAAAGCTCGAACCGCCCTCCTCCCTCTAAGGTGCCTACGTAATACTTGAGCGTCCCCTTGTAACATTATACATTTTCGTAAATTGACCATTCATACTGTCAATTAGTGGTCTCAGTTTGTATAATTTATTAGGGCAATCTCTAGGCATAAATATGTTTTCAATAACATGTAAATTATTTAAAATCTTTTCGAAACGACTACGGCTCATAATGTTTATGACGAGAGACGAACCAAGATCTGGACTTGTAGACCAGTAGTCCTGCCATGAAGGCATTGTTACATAACCCATACAAAAATTAATCACCATGAATGCTAACCCATTAAAAAATTAAGCCCCATAAATGCTAACAGTTCATCAAAATCAATATTTAACACTTTATTTTGTTGCACTGCGTTCAAATTGGTTTGGTAAAAAAAAGTGAGGTATAACAGGTTCTATAACTGTTGTAAAAACATCAGTTGGCCTCTCTCATGCTGCAAAAATATCCCCAACTGGACCTAATAATTAGAATAATTAATTCTGAATTAGTAAATATTGAAACTTATATAGATGATTATTCATGTTCTTAAGAATAAAAAAATCCCACTTACCTTCTGAATTTCCTGTATAAGGTGGAATGGAGGTTGTCACTTCTTGTTTCCGCCAGTATCTGTTCGGCTCCGGAGTTTTGGAAAATATTTATTTTTGGAAACTGGCTTCTGACCGGATGTACTAGTTGTACTCGTTGATGTTGAGCTACTTTGTCCAGGCTGTGTTAAGTAGGCAGGCTCATCTACTACTTCTTCCATCTCTTCGCCTGAATTCATCTCAATTGACAAAAATGTACTAAAATCTGTAAGAATAAAAAAATTAGAATATATTATACAATGGAATATAATAGATGAAAACAATAATCGCGCAGAAATGTTAAAATACTTATTAGATAGTGAGCTCACTTCTCAAGAAAATAAAAGTGTAACACGTAAGCCATGTTTATGTATGAATGTTTTACATAGGTTATGATGTATATATTTGTAACTGCTAAGAATTCAGCAACTTAGGCTGAATGAAATGTACAAATTAGTATTTACCTTTTAACTCTCGCTGAATGACTTAATCGAACGTTTTTAGGGGTTGTTTGGTCATCATCCTCTTCACTTTTTATGTCAGACCTCCTAGATCTTGGGGTATTTCTTCTAGAATTAAAAGTTCATCACCTATCTCTTGTACACTGAGACCTTTTTCCATTTTAACTGTAAATAAAAATTAACTCTAGAGAAGGAAATGAGATGTACTTGGCAATCTAATGAATCCTAACTATTACAACAAAAGTAAACAGTAAGACTACATAATCTCGAAGAGGTTATGAATTTCAACTTGTCTATTATTTATTCACAGAAGGAAATATCTCTCTTTAGTTTGATAATATTTATACATAAATATAACATACAAAATGAAGAAAATATTTTTTTTTTTTGTAAAGATATACAACATAACTTCAACCTAAGTTGTGTTGAGTGTTGGACCATGGGAACTTTCAAGTCCCATTCGAATTTTGTTAAATATTTTGATAATTATTGTAAATATAATTCAATTAATTAAATACAATAACAAAGAATAGGCAATTAACTTGAAAATATTAAAATATGTTACTTAGCTTCAAAGATATAATTTAATTAAAAGGCTTATTTCATCAGCTGTTTTCTATACTCCAAAACCATGAACTAACTACATAAACACTGAAAAGAGTCTATCTTGCGCGTTTCTGATGAACTAACAGAAGTCCCGATGGTTAGCAAAGTGATTTTTTACATTTACTGTTTTTAATTTAATTTAATTTAATTTAATTTAGCACCACATCTTACTACCCGTTTGGTTTATACGCTTAAGTACTTATTACCATACGCTAATTAGGTTAGCAATTGAGAAGGTTGAATTTAGAGGAGGTGAACCCGCATTTGCGTGGAGTGAGAGTAGAAAGTAATTTAGGGAAAATCATTCTCAGTTAATCCGACCGAGATTCGAACCTCGATCTCCCCGTCCTCGGCAGTCTAGCTCAACACTAAACTAGTGCGTTGGCTAACTACGCCACTGAGGTGTGCTACATTTACTGTTAGGATATATAGGGGTTTATAGGCAAGGACTATTAATTCCCGGTGGTCAAAAAAGTAGTTGTAGTTTCACACATAAAGTGTGTAGTATTAATTAAATTTGAATCATTTATTAAGTAAGGATTATGTGAGAATATTATTTAAAAGTCAATCGTCCCTAAACTTGCGTAGCGTTTGACCTAGAATATTCTTGACTACATATTTGATTCCCTTCCCACTTAGTCATACATACGTATTACATATATTGTAAGCAACATTGCCTGATCTATCACCTGGGGTAATTTATATAGTTTAAGAAAAAATAATGTTCACAGGAGGTGTAGTAGTTTGTCGGACTGCCAAGTGTTGTGAAATATACCAGTACTGCTTTGTTAGTACCTGACTGCAGCCAGAATAGCTAGTATAAATACTGCACTACCAAGCATCAAGTCACCACACTTCACCACTTCAACCGCAGAAGAATCAACCACCACTCCACACAAACATGTACAAGGTGCGTTCACAACCAGGCAGGATTGTTGTTCACAATAGTTTAAGTTAAATAACATAGTATAGTTTCTAGTATGATTCATATTTACGGAGTATCTGAAATAATATTATAGTATATATTTTTAAAACCACAAACTCCACTTCGCTAATCCTAAAAGGTATCAGTCTTAAATTTAAGGACTATACTATGACACTATATTATAATCTATACCATAATGGAATATTGCAAGGTAAGCCTTCAACCTAAAAGGGTAGATGAAAGGTACATAATTCCAAAGTTTCAAAAGTTTTTACTTGTAGAAACAAAGTAATATATTATGTAACTAGGAAAGAGTAATTTATTACTGCGATATATTTAGCAATGTATAGTAAATAACTTATCGAACAAACTTTATTGTCTTCTAAAGTTCCACTATAACAAATTTATTCAGTAACATGTTTTACAATAAATCATAGTGTTCACTTAAAGAAGTGAAATTTAACTTCATATGTTAAATCCAGGTAAACTATTTTCTTAAAAAAAACTATAAAGCAATATATTTCACATTATATAGTCTCTAGTTATCAACTTGACATTAATATTCAGGTCAACATTTTTTATTTTTTTAAATTACTTAATGTTGAAATTACATCTCAAGTTTTTACGTAATTATTTACAAACCTATTTAATTAATCTTTGTAGATATTAAACATAATTTATTTTGTATCTTAAAGTTCGCAGTTCTCGCCGCCGTTTTGGCCGTGGCTAACGCTGGATACCTTGGTGGTTCCACCATCGCCTATGGCGCCCCTGCTCTTTCTTACGCCGCCCCTGCCGTGTCATACGCACCCGCCGCCATCACCTCCCAGCACTCCAACATCCTGAGGACTCCCGGTAACTTGGGACAGGTGTCCACCTACTCCAAGACCATCGACACTCCTTACTCCAGCGTCTCCAAGTCTGACGTGCGAGTGAGCAACGACGCTCTCGCCTACGGCGCCGTCCCCGCTTACGCTTCGTACGCCGCTCCCGCCCTGG
>CABFWB010006856.1:17634-29382 GCA_902151455.1 Timema bartmani
CCATCTGCCTCCTGAGGCGAGTTTGGGTGTCATGTTTTTAGACCTGAAGGGTTATGTTCGTCGTGGGGTCTTACGCACCTGGCACGAGCAGTGGGTTTCGATCCCTGCTCAGAACAAGCTGCACTCTATCAGAGACGGTGTGTCGCGGTGGCCCTCTTCTGTACGAAAGTCCAGACGAGAAGAGGTCATCGTGACGAGACTCCGCGTCGGACATACATTTCTGACCCATGAGAGGGGATCCACCTCCAGTGTGTGAATTTTGCGATGCTCCACTTAGTGTGTACCACATTTTGGTGGAGTGTCACAAGTATGCCCCTATTCGACTGGCTCTAGAGTTTAATGGTGACCTTCTTTTTGTACTACGTGACATTGCGGATGGAGTCATATGTTTACTCAGTTTTATACGCCAGGCGAATCTTTTAAACGCCATTTGAGTCACTTTTATAAAGTGGCTCATTTGGATTCTATCTCATATTGATACTGTTTTAACATTTTTAGTACATTTTAATATGTTGTTGTTTTAACATGTCTTTTCCTTTTAACGTATTTTACTTTAACATGTTTTGTTATTTTAACGTGTTATTTTAATATGTTTGTTCTGTACTTTTAAAGTAGTGTATACACCTGTGTTTTTTTAGCAGGTGTATCACTCTTTTGTATTATATTGTTTATTTACCTGCATATGCAGGTGAATTATTATGACTCATTCCTAAGGGGATTTTACTATGTTTTTATATTGTAAAAGGCCCTAATGACCTCACTGTGTCGATGGGCTTATAAACCATAATAATAATAATAATAATAATGTTTTGTAAATTAAAACCCATGTTGACTTAAAATCTAATTAGGGTTGCAGAATTGCTATATTGCTTTTGCATAAGAAGGTTGACTTTGAAAAAGTTCATAAAAACAATGAGAAGTTAATTTTTATTATGACAAATGATAATCGTTAGGTATGTATTAGACTCAGATTTTAACTAATTCCCCCTAAATACAAACTTTGGACTCTACTATTAAACACGCTGGCTTCTAAAATGTGACACTTTCACTTTCACAATGATGCACAGAAAATTAAATAAAATATAAATTAAAGAGATAAAGGAAGAAATCAAAGAACAAATATACAACAAACTGTTGCTTTTATAAAGAAAAGATAAACACATTTTACATGTTACAAAAAATCTAACCAATAAACACGTCTGCTATGAATTACCGTAAAAGTCAGCCGCCATGACAGCCAAGCGTAAAAAATTAGCTATAAATAAACAAGCATCTTTATTCTTATTTTAAAACCGATGATCTAGGAACATCTAATCAAAGATAATAATTTACCTGATACTATTCAAAAGTTAGATATTTTGTGGAGTTTCACTAATTAAAACTCAAGTTCGGCATCGCTAAAATTGTCTAGTAAACTCTACGTATTGTCGATTGTTTGTTTAAAATCAATTCGGTTTTTCTTATCACGTCTTACTTGACAAGCGCTAGCTATGTAGGCAAAGTCTTAAAACTTAAATACTTAACAATTTGATAATTCACTATCTGTTTTTTAATATATTTTGATTATTGTGAATGGCTGAATTTTTAATATCGTAGTGGAGTGATTGGAAAAGTAATAAAAAACAGCACAACAAAATCAAATTCAATTCGATTATGCCCAGCACTAGCCCCAACCCATTTGAGAAGTTAACCGTGCTAAATACTAAAGAGTGGTATCGAGATTCTTAGCGTATAGTATCGATTATTGCGATACCAGTCGACCTGTACCTCGTGTATCTGAAGCAAAACGTAAAAGCAATGCGCGGAAGAAAGGTTATGCAGCGTTGTTATCAGGAAGTCCTTATAAAAATTATCTGTTAGCCGAGAAAGCTGGTAAGGAAGCAAAAGAAAAAGCTATTAAACGGAAAATAGCTGAAGAAAAAAAAGAATGCTAAGACTATTAATAAAAATCCTAAGAAAAAAGCTGAGAAACCCCGGGTCAACACAGGTAAAAGAAACCTGTTTGAAGACATCGATGATGACAACGATTCAGAATGTTTATATTGTTGTGAAAAAATTTTAAGCTTCAACTTCCAATGAGCGTTGGATCAAGTGCCAAGAACTGTGTGCTGGTGTCGGGGAAGAGGAAAATGGGTATTTATACGAAACTTATAGCTAAACTCACTAAACATTACTTTCCTTTTAAAAAAACTTTTTTTATAATAGGTATTTTAAAAAAAAAAATATTTTGTATTCAACATGTTTAAAATTATATTTTTTGACTTTAAATAAGTAAAAATTTCCTTAAAATAATTTTTTTCTGATTTAAAACCCGTTTTCTAAATTTCTTTACCACTTTTCAGCTAAGTGGCCATTATGCCCTACCCCTGTGGGCATAATGGCCACTTAGGTACTTTTTGGGAAATTGATTATTTAGGTACTTTCCCTTTTTCCAACCACAACAAAAAAAATTCTTACATGTACTAGGATGGTTGATGTGCATATTTTATGATTTTGAAGTTTCTGTATAGCTTGAAAGTTAGTTAAAAACTTCAGAAAACCTTAGCCTGGTCGTTATGTCCGCCCTTCCCCTACTATAATCATTGAGTATCGTATCGGGCCACAACTAGGTAGTTATTTTTAAAGATAGCCTAAAAATCCGCGAAAATGGATGAAAGCTCTAAAAACGGCAGACCTGCATTATTGTATTAATATTAAATAAAGATGTAAAATATTACCTTGTGATGTAGACCTAACCCATTCCTTAGTCTGCGATTTTGAGACGACCCCTAGATTTTGAAGCTACAAATTAGGGGGGAAAAAACTCTTCTTAGATTCAGATAAACACGGTAATGTATTTAATCTAATAGAGTTTTTATACATTTTTTAAAAGGATTTCGCTAAAGGACGAAGTACAATTTTTATCTCAAGTCTTTTCTTGTGTTTTTTTAATAACATGTTTACTAATAATATTCAATTCAATAACTTCCGAGGGGATTGAGAAATTGTATGAACATGTTTAATTGACTATTGTAACAACAACACATTGTTTGATGTGCTTCAATGATGTTGAGTGGAAGCTGCATGGATGCTGGGTGTTTTAAATAATTTTCATATATTTACCTTATTTTATTTATTTGCAGCAAGGACCTCTTGCTTATGGTAAACTCAACATTCCACTTGCCCATCATCGACGTTTCTAACCAGGATTCTAATCAAAAATGCCAAGTGTTGGAAATAATAATTACAATGACTTTGTGCTTTCATTATAGAGTCCCCTTTAGGCTGTCATAAAAAGTTGAACGCTAAGTTTTTGTCTACCCATATTTAAAGATACAAATGTTTATGTCCTTGAAATATTTTCGTCTGAAAATGTGTTATTTTGTCGAAATATATTGGTCTTAATTTTTATATTGATTTCAACAAAACCTGTTAGCAAAATCAAGGCGGCTAATAAAATATGTTAGGTTTTCGGAAGGAAAATATTTATTAGTGATTTTATTTTTTTAAGGAAGTTAGTTGATTCACGACTGGAATCAAAACTAAGTTAAGAATTCAGTCCTCAAAATTATTTTACGAAAATATAATTACCTCCTTAAAACATATAATTCTTTGAAGCTAGCATGTAAAACTGATGTTAAAATCGATTGACCTGTTTATTTTTTTATCTACGTCAATTCCCAGCGTATAAACAAGTGACGCAAGGTTAAGAGAGCACCGCTAACTTCACACACGCTGTGCTGTGACTAACACTGTAATGAGGTAACCTATCCTTGACATCGTAGCTGGGAAACTGGGTTAAGTATGTCGAGCTAATCTGGAAAATCCGGAAACCGGACAGCGTGACAAATACACCGAAATTCGGGCCCCGAGTCAGGGTGGGTCCTGTGAAAAAAAAAAAGTTGGGACGTGTCTAATCCTTACAATATGATCACGTAAAACAATTTATCGTGTTTTCGAATACTTTACTGGTGATTTCTCGTAAACTTTTCCAAGCGAACATTTAAGCTTTTTTAAACGTGCATTGTAGCTTTTACCAAAGATGGAGACTTTCTTATTTATGTTAGCTCTGTATTTGCGTGTTTTACTCTGACCTAGGTCAGGATTTAATTCCTGACAAGGCGCATAGGAGAATGGCTTTTTCCACACAATGTGTTTACCTACCATTGCTCTTGTTCAGGCTATACGCATATTATAATTACTCTAATTGGGTAGGAATAAGGAAGGAAGCCTCCCCTAATTTGCGTGGAAGGAGAGTGTAAAACCATATAGGAAAATCGACCCTCACTAAATATTACCGGGATTTGAACCCAGATATCCCTGTCATTAGCAGGCCAGTCTTAACACGAGTGTGACGCCTAGAGCGATCGGCCAGTCATACGGATCCTTGCTCTTTTAACTCTAGATCTGTAATGACTTATTTCTGATCCCAACCGGGTTCTACTTAATTGAAACTTATTTATACTCTCTTATAAAAGCATTTAGAGTATACCTTTTCTTAGTAATCATAACAAACTATTAAATGTTAGCTCAATTGGACTAAAAATAAATAATTTATGGTTCTTGGTGTTGTGTTGAACACACACATTGCAACTTATAAAGCAGGATTCTTTTAGCAAGGGCATTTTAGAAAACAATAAAACATTTTTAGTTGTCTAGGATTGTTAATGTATTACAATATTATTAGTGTTATCTTATAGGTATGGATAATATCCATCAAAAGTGATAGTACCTGATGTTCACATGACCTGACGTATGAATACCCGAAAAAAAATTTAATAGCTTGAAAATAATATATATCTTAGCTGTATTTTATTTACATAATAGTTCACGAAAGAAAATAATTTCATTTGGAGTCATCATAAAAGTCCAATTTTTTATATAAAAGGTGAAATATAATTACTTATACCTTTAAAATGCTTTATTTACTTCAAAATATATGTGTATACACATTTATAAGAAACCTTAACCTAGGTTTATACAACTTAAAATAATGAATTTGGCTTCAAAATATATTGCCATGTTTATAAACTAATATTTAATTGGATAATAAAAACTTAGTAGTTAAGAAGGAATTTTACTGTGTTTTTCCATTCTCTACCCATGCGGATGCTGGTTTTTTCCCCTCTCTTAGCCTTTACTTCTGCACGTTCTTTAAAAAAAAGGGTCGCAATAAACCTCGTTTTAAAAGTGCCTTTTAATTTTAGCTAGTTTTAACTCGCTGAAAGCTTTTTTTTCTGGCACAGCTCATATAAATTAAACAAGCTGAAAGGTATTTTAAAATATCGAACTTATCACATATGCCTCCTTAAGATGGGGTAGCTAGTGAGCGTGATTTCAGGGCAGTATTTTCGAAGTTTCTATAGCATAAACATTTATTTGGTCAAAATAAATCAAATATTTCTTCTATAGAAACATAGAGTTTAGTTTTCCGCACATGCTAATCTCAACAGTTCTTTAATATCTGTGAACGGTGTCCTGGAATTTAGTGACAACTTTTTCTATTCATTTAAAAAGTTTGTCACCAAATGCCGCTATGCTCATGAGAGATATTCAAGAACTCTTAAGATTAGCATGTGCAGAAAACTAAACTCTATGTTTCTATAGAAGAAATATTTAATTTATTTTTGCCAAAAAATGTTTATGCTATAGAAACNATTAGCATGTGCAGAAAACTAAACTCTATGTTTCTATAGAAGAAATATTTAATTTATTTTTGCCAAAAAATGTTTATGCTATAGAAACTGCAAAATTAATGCACTAAACTGGCGCTCACTAGCACCCCACCTTAAAGTGATAGGAACTCATGTGTCAGAAACAAGCGCGTTAGGGATCTCATTAGCTATTAATAGTAGCAGAGGTAGATTAAGTTGTCAAAATGAACATTTACTATCTAAATATTTGTACTTTTCAAGAACCACAAAAGAGTTTTTTTAAACATTGGCGTACGTGAGAACTAGTCGATTGACCCGGTGCACATGAATTGCGGAACAACTCATTCGAAGTTGGTAATACCCTCACACGAACTGCGGATTAAAACTTAAATTCATAGTGAGTTTTGTTCAAAGTGGAAAATGGGGGTTAGTTTAGGTTAGGGGTTAGGAGTTGAATGGGATTACAGGTGGTTGCGAAATGCATGTGCACTGACTGACAGGTAAACTTTATTCCGCAATTCTTGTCCGCCCGATTGCGGTCTCGACGGCTTAGTGGTTTGAGAGGTTGAATTACAGTATTGAGTACTCTAGTTTTATCACAGGTGGCAGCAACAACAAAATGCTGTACTTGAAGAAATTGACAATATTCATCTGGTGCTTCTTATCTCGGGCCACTGATCCGAAAAAACTGTGGCTTCAGTTGTTTTTTCTGCCGTGCACTTATAAATTCATGTTTTTAGAAAGTTCACGTTAAACTCCTTAAATTAATGTGATTATTCACTATGAAATACGTCACATACAAGAGGTTGTATCTTGAATAATTGTTTTAGCTAGCAAGGAACTGTTCCGTTCTAGTTTGTTTTGTCAATTGAAAGTTGCAGCAAGAAAGAAAATGTTCCGTTCTTGTTTGGTTTGTCACTTGAATTTCAGTAAGCAAGGAACTGTTCCGTTCTCGTTTGTTTTGTCATGAAAATTGCAGCGAGCAAGGAACTGTTCCACTCTTGTTTGTTTTTTCACTTGATAATTGTATCGAGCAAGGAACTGTTCCGTTCTTGTTTGTTTTGTCATGATAATTGCGGCGAGAAAGGAATTGTTCCGTTCTTGTTTGTTTTATCCTTTGATAATTTGCAGCGAGAAAGGAACTGCTCCGTTCTAGTTTGTTTTGTCACTTGATAGTTGCAGCGAGAAACGAACTGTTCCGTTCTTGTTTGTTTTGTCACTTGATAAATGTATCGAGCAAGGAACTGTTCCGTTCTTGTTTGTTTTGTCACTTGATAATCGCTGCCCCGATATGTTACAAATTGGCATATGTTTATTAATGGACAGGGTTCATTATTATCATGACCAATATTTGATGATTGTTTTTAGTATAAGACCATTTATTGAACATAGTTGATTCCTTAATGCAATGCGATGGTATGCGATATTAATGGCTGTTATATCATAAGACTAATTTATAGAAAATATTTAACGTGCACTCTCTGAATCGACTTATTATATCAGCATAGTAGAATTTCTATGAGCGAGTGATTTTGCTGGGCAAGGTATTTTCACATATTTTACAATGTTATTTTACATGCCACAGTCGACATGAGATCGACGGCTTTACTTCCTCTCCGAAGGAAGCTATGCATCGTTTAAGAAAAAAAAAACTATCGAACTTGGCTGGGTTTGAACCCACGAACATCGGGTCCTTAGATGAGCACTTTACCCCAAGACCATCGAAGTCGATACATTTTCTTAAAACCCTCATTGGTGACCGCGTGGATTAAGACGTCAATCTCGTCTGGTTTGTTTTGCCGGTGTCGAGGTTCAAATCCTGGCCGCGTGTGATGATGATGATGATTCTTCCATAGATGGTTTTCCAGCCTCTTTTCTCCACGCACGCAAATGCAGCTACATTTCCTTTGAAATTATAACTATACACCTACCCCGTAGCTCAATGTATGTCCTGAAATGCGTGTTTGAATGAATCTCTCAGCAGATGTTGTCGCTAGATATCTCGGCCGTGTTAATCACATGTAAAACAAACACCCAAACTACTGTACCGCCGTTGTTCGCTCCATTGTGTCGGACACTTTGTTGCGCAAGTTCGGTCGGCGCTTGGGGGGTTTTACCGCTGGTCGAGGGCGTGTGCACGAATATGAGCGCACCCCGGGCATGGGGACACTGGTATAAATACACCGACTGGACAGCTGACACTTATCATTCACTCCAAGTCCACCAACAGACAATACTAACTACTCAACATGTACAAGGTGAGTGATGGCTCTGTTAATCGAATACTTTATTCAAAAATGATTAGACTTTTTTTTAGGTATTTGTAAACATTTCAAAATAAACCTTAATAAATTCGCAGTCAGATCTCACTTGATAACCTCTCTCAATTTTGAGAAATATGTATAAAATAATTGTGAATACATATTCTGCGGTAACTTTTGAGTAGGCCTAATATAACCAGAACGCGTGGGAAAATTCGTTAAGAAATGCCAAATTTTGTCACAAATTTAAAACATTTGAGGACATGTATGGTGGAAAGCATTTACTAGTAGTTTGAAACATAATTTTGAGTAATTTGGTCATTGGGCTTCCCCCCCTTTTTTTCCCGCTCGTGCTAGCCGCATATTTACACTAATGGGGTAGGGATAAGGAAAGTGGAATGTAAACGAAGTGTACTCGCATTTGCATAGAGGGTAAGAAAAATATGAGTTCACGTGGATGGGATTCGAACATTTACCTCCTCGACACTGTCAAACCAGACAATATGAGTCTGACGCCTTTGTGGGTATGAATATTTGCATTTAAAATTTAACTATCATAAATTTATGTTTTAAGAGCTACTACAGTAATAAAAAATGTGTATTCCCCAGATTGACATAATTTTTGTGTTATTTTGTTTTATACGATATTAGTGGCTTGTTCATAACTCAATTTTACGACAAAAAAATAACACTGTGGTCCAATACTGTTAATTTACAACTTACTGAACGTGAATAAATTTCCCTGTGTATTTTTTACTCTCGTCAGGAATCAAAACCAGGAACTTTAGCTCTGAAAGTAGGAACTTTAAGTAAAATATTGTAAAAAACACTTTTTTACTGTCATCTAGTTTAAAAGTCAAGATCAAGGAGTACAGCAGCTATTTTAATGATACAAATATGTTGTTATTATTATTATTATTTAGCACCGCGTCTTACTACCGTTCGGGTTATACGCTAAAGTACTAATTACACTAATGGATTAGGAATTGGGAAGGTTGAATTTAGAGGAAGTGAACCCGCATTTGCGATGGAGGGAGAGTGGAAAACCATTTAGGAACCTCTATCGCCCCGTCCTCGGTGGTCTAGCTCAACACGACTGGTACGTTAGCCAAATACGTCACCAAGGCGGGTTTACAAATAGGTTATTTTACATGAATAAACGCATTTTCACCCAGCTCGCTAGCCTTTAATCAAAACATTATAAATACTTTACAAAACCAAAAGGGCATCTTTAGGGGTAAGTGTAAGAAAAGGCACTGGCTTTATTTTCTTTTTATTTGGGCAAAGTTAATCTTATTATCATCATCATCTTTAGGTACTTTTTATACATACCTACGATTTATATTAAATAGCTATAACTATACAAAACGTATTTGGTTGCTTAACTACTTTTATGTAGAATTTCTGACTTAACAAGTACTAGTATTTTTTGATTCGATCTACAAAACTAAATGATAATAAAAAATTATGAAGGGGAGGGGTGAGGGAGGAACCAAAAGGTTAAGAAACAAAATATGTCTAACAAAACGAAAAATTATATTTTTGTGTAAAAAAATCCTAATAAAATGTAAAAATAATATGTTTGACTTAAAATTATGCTGAAAATTAAAAAATAAAATTACTTAAAAGATCGTTAGTAACAATTAGCATGACCGGGATGTCATTAATTAATATCATTAGTGTCATATTCTGGTAACAGACGAAGCTAATACAAAAATATAGGGTTAATTCGTGATTGGTGACCTGTAGAGTTTTTTATACGTACTTTGTTTACCCTTAAAGGTTGTAATCTTTCTTTGACGGACTACACCATGGCACAGGGCTAACCTTCGTTAGGTTTCTTTTACATCTTTTTTTTACATGAAGATGAAACTCATTCGAACCAAAATTCGAGAGATATGATAATTTCAGTTTACTCTTTAAGAAAATTTAAATTTTCATGTCATTTACCAGATAAATTTAAGTGTTTTGAGGTAATTTTGTTGACCCACATCGGCAAGAATAGGGTTAACCCAACTACGTTGAATCGTAACGTTAGATGTGTGAATAGTAAATACTCAACAGTTAAGGAAAATTCAAAAAGAAAAACTCAAAACTTAAACTTCGTCTAGCCCAAACGATTCTAATAAACGATAAAGATAAACCTAATTAACAAGCTAATATAATTATTTCTCGATCGTATTGCTATTCTACTCAAAATTGTGGTATGAAACCACGAGCTTCGAGTAGCAAAGTAAACCTAAAATTATTAGTTGGTAAGAAAGGACAGACTATATAAAAACACACACAAAAAAAAGTGGCCACAATTTCAAAAAGTTTGAGATGATCGACAAATGTAATCATGTACACGAAATCGTTAAGCGAGCAGCATAATTTTTTTCTGATTCAAGAGGGGCACGATTTAATCCTAACTAACTGCCCATTGGATATTTTTACGCCCAGTGTGGTTTCCCAATCTCTTTAAGGACTAGGGCAATAGTAATAAAAAGCTAAGGCGAATGTCTTAAGATAATCTTATCTATAACTCCGGTCCACCGCAATGACGGTTTCCCCAACATTCTTTTCTCGTCAAACAATCACTCGACTGCCAATTAAAGGTGTTCCCCACGGAGCGCGTGTGCAAGCATTGCAACACGCCACTGAAACTGGTCCAGCAATGACCGGCCCTGCCCTGCTCTTTTAGATTGATTGGGGTCACCTCTGCCCCCCTGTTCGGAACAAGTTGTCTCGGTGTTTCAAGAGTGGGAGGGTATCGAGGTTTTGACCTCGCACCAATTGTCGGTATGGATGCCGCGAGGCATGTTCCCATTCGCCAACTTATTGTAATATGACAAATTGTTAGAATAACCTGATAAAGAAGGCGGAGGGGAAAAAAAGTTTACTGTGGCAATCGCTACATTTCATACATGCATATAGAAAATTATGTAATTTTTGTTACTGCATTTTTAATCGATGTGTTTATGTTACATGTATCATAATATCGTTCACAAATATAAAATGCGAATTCATAATAAACACACACTAAGGTTAAGTCTAAAGGAACTTAGCAACGAATAATAACGTGACGACAGATTGTTTTAAAATTGAGTGTTATAAAACAATGAAGGTTCGATACTTAACTTACATAATTAACATTATACGTTTATATTAACGAATTTCTTAATATAACATTATATTTTATAGGATAGTATTTGAAGACAATGCTCTAGGGTTGTGTGAAGCCTCTCAACTTGGATTTGGATTTTTTTTTAATCAGCTTTGACCTCTCTTCGAAAATAATTCTAGCTCAGGCATTTAGGAAGTTTCTCCAATAAAAATATTTACACCTAATATATTAAATATTTTAAATTATTATCATTTTGAGTGGTTGAAAATTGATAATCAATCATAGGAAAAAATTTGAAGTCATTGAATTGAATGCAGTGATAGTAATTTTATTTATCAGCTTGGAATGAAATATTACAAAAAATTGTGCAATAAACCACTTTCTAAGTGAAGTTAGTACATACATCAAGTAAGATTTTCTATTCTGGTTTAGAAAAATCAATTTTATAACTAGAATAGCTTCATCAAAATAATAATAATAATTACTACATTTACCAAAATTAGCGATAATAAAATCAAATATAGACTATCTGAAAGATCTCAAACAAGTGTATTTCAAACGTACTCTTTTTTGTTGTTTAACAGTTCGTCGTTCTCGCCGTCGTGCTGGCCGTGGCTAACGCCGGCTACCTGGGTGGTCCCGCCGTCTCATACGGTGCCCCCGCTCTTTCTTACGCCGCCCCCGCCTACGCCTCTGCCGCGTACGCACCCGCCGCCATCACCTCCCAGCACTCCAACATCCTGAGGAC
>CABFWB010006857.1:0-14670 GCA_902151455.1 Timema bartmani
GTATGTTAGTTCATAAGTCGTGTGCTGATAAAATCAGTCGGTTCAGAAAATATATGTTAAATACCTCAAATATATTTTTTTTAATATGTAAAAAATTAAGGTGGGGTGGATGGAAGCGTAAGTTAAGGTCCATGTTTCTGTAGTTTTTATGACACAAAACTTTTTTTTTGCCAAAATAAATAAAATATTGCTTCACTAGACACGTTTAGTTTAATTTTATGAATATAAATATGACTTTTTGCTATTATTTAAAAAGTTTTTGTTCAAATTACCACATTTGTCAAGACAAACATTCAAGAACCGTTGAAATCACCAAGTGTAGAAAATCCTTTTTTTTTTCCCCTTGTATCGCGTTTTACGACTCGTTCAGGCTATGTACTAATTACACTATTGTGTCAGGAATTAAGTAGGTTTCGAATTTAGATGAAGTGCATCCGTATTTACATGGAGGTAGAATGGAAACCCATTTAAAAAAAAAGCATCATCATCAATACACCCGACCGAGATTTGAATCCCTCTCTCCCCGTCATTGGCGGTCCAATCTACTAATATCATGCGCCTGGGCTACATCATTCATAGCCCAACAGTGGAAAGATTAGTCGGTACTAATGTACCATTGCCCAGGAGACGCCCGAATGTACTAATCGTACATCCTTTCCGTAGAGGCTCTTTCCATGTCCCGATGAAATGAGGTGATGGTGATAGTGATAGTATGAGGGTTTGGAAACAGTATAAACAACCTAATGTAAGCCTAACTAACCAAACTCTGGTGACCGTTGAGGTAATTCCCCTTTCGGGAAAAATACCAAGGTACCAGCCGGGAATCGAACCCGGGACTCCTAGGCTCGTAGCCAGGTATACTGACAAATACACCACGGGGCAGGTTATTTTTGATAACAAAAAAATATGTTTGTGATTATTTCTAAAAGGTATTTTTCAAAATAAGCGGACCGTAGTTTATTATATAAAGAAGCTACTGGTAAATTAACTTATTCAATTAGTTCTCTCTACGCGATCCAAATGGAAGCGGTTTAGCGATTAGAATTTTATTTTTCACGAAGATCTTTTTTTTTAAACGGTCGTCGAGGAATAATGTAACAAGCTCCGGTGTTTCTCGTATTCTCTCCCCCTCCCCCGCTACTTCTCCCCCTCCCCAATGTTGGGCGTGTGATCCCGGTGGAAGTGGACAGCGAGTCCCGTGGGATATTACCACCCCCTCCCTCATTCCGTGACTCTACCTTGCTGTCTCCCAGTAGTCGAGTAATCGCCCAATTCAACCGCCCCCCTTCTGCCTCCCTCCTTGATTGGGAGTTATACTGCGATAGTGCCAACGTGACGGGCACAAATAGCCCCGGAAGTCTTGGTTCTCAATCAGTTGGCCGGCCTGCCGCTCACTGATCGAGTGTGATAGTGTGGGAGGGAGGGAGGGCAAAGTGTAGGTTGGTACGCGTGTAGTTTTATACTCTTTCAACCGCTCTTTTACACGGGGTTTATTATTATTATTATTATTATTATTAATAATAATAATAACTTCGAGAGTTATTTAAGGAACTTTCTTATGATTAAGGACTTTAATTTATCGTGTTCTTCGTTTTAAAAATACTTTTATTTTCGATTGGTTTTATACAATTAATGATTTCCATGTTTAAAAAATATATTTCAAACACTATACATACCTCACTGTATCAACCAAGGGTCTTCATTTACTCATTTAAATTGTTTGGATTAACTGTAGGCTAATTATTGTATTTATATATTTCCTGTATTTCTTGTCTATTTTTTCAGTGCTTGCTTGTTATTATAGGTCTTGCGACTGTTGGTCAGCGATATAGGCCTAATAAAGGAAATTGAAATTAAATTTAAATTATTGTTGTTATTATTATTACGTTGTTTAACGCGGTACTGGATACCCTTTTGGGAATAGATAACATATTTGTTTTGTTTTTTAAGGAAGGCTGGTGTTTCTAACTGTTTGCTTGATAATATAACTGCGACATTTCGCGTAAAATATTGTTACAAATTAACTAATCTTACCTTTTCTTATATATTATGTTCTTAATGACAAAAACACAGAACACAAAAATACAGGCTTTTAATGCTAAAGGAACATTTATAGGTTTCACCTCCGTTTTGGCGTGAACCAAATTTTGAAATAACAAACCCCCTTTTTAAATAACGTGAGGTTTCTGGATTTCTCAACGCTCCGATAGGCGGCCTGCTCTCTTTAATCTAAGGTGCTAGGGATAGAGAAAGTGTAATAGCATTAATATGGTTAGAGGGTGAGAAAACTACAGGGTAAAAACCAGAGTCGGATTTAGAGCTGTGGAGGCCCCGAGGCTAAATAATTGAAAGCCTCATTATATATATATATATATATATATATATATATATATATATATATATATACACACANAATAATTGAAAGCCTCATTATATATATATATATATATATATATATATATATATATATATATATATACACACATATTATGATTTCCAAAGATTGAAAAAAATGTATGTGTATGTATTTTTTAATCTTTGGAAATCACAATTTTTTCTTTACAAAATCAACCGTTAAAAGCTCAATGTTAAAGATATAATTTAAATAAGTAAATATTGTCATCACAGTAAATTAGATTTATGGTTCCATATTTAGCCACTAGATTCTCTGACACCTTAGCTCAGTCGGTAGTATGTCTGCCTACTGAGCTAAGGGTCTCGGATTCGATTCCCGGCATGGCTAAAAAAATTTATTATTGGTGAAATGTGAATTTCCCCCTCTCACAGTGATGAATTAACGGCCGGGGACTGGAAGTTGTGTCTGACATAATCTTAAGTTAGATTATAAGGGAAATGAATCTATCAGTACGACAGACCTTGCCAGTCACTAGTGGAATGGCTTGAATAAAAAAACTGACCGGACCACAGGCTGGAAACAGTAATGTATGTAACTTTAGCCATTATATTCGCTGCGATTTAGGGGTGTATTTTAAAAATCACTGTCTGGAATATTTTTTTTTGCCACACGTGCCATTAATAAGTAAGTAATCTATTGTAATAAATAAATAAAACTTAAAAAAGGAGTAACGGGACAAGAAATATCAGATAACACTTAGAATATTACAAAATTCTCCACATCAATTATATTCTTTCCAAACTGGTTAACCTATAAATTAAATTTTTGTACTTCTCAACTTTTATATTTGTCAACTCTATTACTTATCTATACTTTAACATTGTTTCATCAAATTTTTTTTAAGTCGTTGTATATTAATACTCAATCACAATTAATCTCAATCTTTTTGCAGATGTTAACATTTTACCTCGAAAATTTTATAATTTGAATTCTGAACTTACATGAACTAAATATTGTATTTTCTAACCTTTTTTGTTGTTCGTAAGGCTTGAAACATTTTTAACGTGTTTATTTTAGACTTGTCATCACCCGATATACTGCTAAATTGATGATGCATTATTTATTAAAAGTGAAATGTTCACTATTTGACAATATGTTTGCACCATAAATTAACATAATTATACATTTTGATCTGCAATTTTGTTTTTATATCAACCAACATAACTAAATTTATCAATAAACTCTTTCTATAGATTTCTAAGCAATATATCTAAGTCTTAAATTATAAATAAAATCCACTCCTTACTTTTAACTTGTTTAGAATGTTTTCTAAAACGGTTTAAAATAGTAAGCTATGATTTAAAAAAAAAAATCTTACCATGACTGCAAACTATAGAGCCAAATACTTTTTTACTATCGCAATAGTTTGTAAAGGCGCTGAGGCGTTAATTAGTCCCTTTCGGCCTTTCTTAAATCTCTGGGCCTGGTTAAAATTAACTTAAAATACCTTCCGAATGCATCCAACAAAGATTTAAACCCCGACCTTGTAACGTATAAAAGAGCTAGCCTGATATATTTTTTGTTTGTTCGCCACAATTAGTGTGATATTTTATATAATTATTGAATTGGTTTCAAATTTGTTATTTTGTATTATAATAATTAAAAAGGGATAGTGTTTATTTTAGAAAACAAAAGTTCTGGTTTTTTATAGTTTTTATTTTTAGTAGATAAACAGTTTTTTGATAGATATCTCACACGTTGTAGATTTTAATAAGAGCCCGACTATTGCATTATATGCGTGATAATTCCCGACACGTGACATTTAGAATAAAGATTAATATGTCATAGACTCAATCTACACGGCTCCTCGTCAGGATTGCAAGTGAAGTGATGCGTACCTTGAAGACATTTCCTTTTCGAAACTTCCCAAAATAAAAAAGGTGTGGTCATCCAGGTGCGTTTCTGTTCACAAAACTGAGTTAGCTTTTCAAACAGAGACGTAGAAAGATGTCGCCATACCTTGCAACTTAACAACTTAACATAAATAAATCTTACTACCCGCTCGCATTTATAATATCGTAATTTTGAATATAGATGTGAATAATAAATTATTGAGATGTATAATTCCATATCATTACAACCTTCCTATCGTCTACTAATCCAGTCTGTTGCGAGTCGTCTGACTCGTCATGCCACGTGACTTCTGGTGCGTGTACACGCATGAAACCTTGTTCAACCTTCGTCGCAGACAGTGACAAATGCTTCGATCTTCGTTTTATTTCCGTTTGTAGTTTTATTTTGGCAATATATATGTTAATTTTTCCCCTTTTATATTTCGTCTTCATCTTTTATGAAAACTTAATAACCCAAACCAGTTTATATCACTATATTGGAGTTTTTAAAAGTGCCCTTCTAAACACAGAGGCTCTATCAGCACACGACTTACAGACTAACTTGGCTTACAATCTGATTTAGATAGGAAGGCGTTTATTTTTAACAGTTATAAAAGTTTTAGTTTTCATTCCTAGGTAAAGAAGTCATACGATTTTGACAATCACTTTTGATAGATATTTTCAATATCTATAGAACAATAATATTGTAATTATATAATACAATTTTATCGATATTGACTGCAAAAATATGTTTTTTTATAAAAGGTTCGTACTACTATAATCTTACTACACATCTGACAGTTACTAAAGTGGGAGTGTTACCGCATTCGAGTGGTGAAATTGTAAAACCATTTAGGAAAAAATACCCTCAGTACACCGAACCGGAATTTGAACCCCTATCTCCCACTATGTATAACAAAGTAAATAAGCTGAATACGTCAAACATAAAAGATAAATACATTCCTGTATCATACAGAATGATCGTGGTATTAAAGTAGATAACTGGCTTTTACAAACGCCACAGTTAAAAAACTATTTTAATATATTCATACGTCAAACCAAATATTCAACAATCATTTTTGACAAATTGTTTCAATACCGGTAAATTATTTTAAAAATTTCGTTTGAAATACTTAACGTGAACTTTCTGAACCTAATGACGGATTAAATATTCAAGCTATTATATTTGATAATTATGGTTATAGCCGCGTCTAAATACAATATTCTCAGTTGTTAGAGCATTGACGTACTAAGCCAAAAGTTCCAGGTTCGATTCCCGTGTCCGGGTGTCATTTTTCAATTTAAAGAAAGTGATAAATTTTGTTTCTTTCCTAGAATCGATTCCACTCTAGCAGCTCTGTTTTGGCTAAACAATATAACGTGACTTTCTAAACACCCAAAGTTTTTATTAATGGTTATTATGTTCGAGTGTTCCAACACAGTCATAAGTCAAGGACAGTTTCTCGCCTTGGGGGAACCGAACTACTCGTAAATTAAGCGAACCTAAGGAGTGGACTAACCTTCCCTAACCGCTTGGAGCTGGCATTCGCTCAATGAGCGCAGGATTGTATTCGCTTCATGAAAACAGATGTATTGTTAGAATAATACCTCACATTAATTTTTTTGTTTATCACCGCGTCTTACTACCCGTTTGGGCTATAAGCATAGAGCGTCGATAATTCGGACTAATTGAGGTTCGACCCAGTCCGGATTTTCGAATGAAAACTCAAGTGTTAAGGTATAAACATTTTCACTTTATTTAAACCCTGTGTAGCCTAAGGACTGTCCTTAATGTGTTAGGGACGAAGAAGGTTGAATTTAGATGAAGAATGCTCGCATTTGCGTGGAAGGAGAGTGGAAAACCATTTAAGGGGGAAAAACATTATTTATCACTTCATGTTGGCCTGAGCTGTTGGTTTATGTTTTGTAGGAACCTCGTTCAAACCCACTCGAGGCCTAAAATATTCATTGGTTTGTGTAGGGTTTGTATGTTGTCAAACACCTTGAAACGGGGGAAATAAGGTGTTTTTTTGTTTTCTTAAAAAACGGAATTCCTCGAAAAACTAATAAAATACTTATCCGCTTCTGGGCTCGAACCCCTGTTGGTTGTAGTGAGGGTAGTGTGGTTTATCGTAAATACTGTTACATTTAATATACATTCCACTCCATTAGTGTGGATAAATATGTGGATAAACTAAACGGGTAGTAAGACGTGGTCCTAAAAATTAAAATTAGATTTATCTGTAAATTTAATTGAACCGAGGCTAATGGATCCGCATTCCATTGGCCGGGGGTTCCTGCTCTTGTCTGGTCATGGTAATAATTCCGCCGATAGGCTACAACCATTTTTTAATATATATACGATTATTTATATATGATTATATATATATCAATTATATTTACAGAATGCAAAAACGTGATGTGTTTTGAGTAGTTTTTTTTAAAGTAGATTTATTATTATTAAAAGAGAACAACATAATTTTAATTCGCGCCGCTTGTCAGTTTGTGAGGTACGCGAATGCGCTGCTCGTCTGTTCAAAATGAAAGAAGGGGCTGTGGGAACCTTTCGGTTGGTTGGGTACTCGGTAGTCTAGCTTGGGTAGTTAGAGAGTGTAAGCGAGAAGTTTTAACGCGACTAGCGACAGGGGATTTGCTTGCTCGGGGAATTAAAAAAAAATCACATTTCCGGAATGTTTACATATTTACTAAAAAAAATACGCAACTTTTATTTACAACTAAAACCTGGCGTTGCCCCGCAATGGTTCGAAATGGAGGGCCTACAGTTTAACGTGAGATCCGAACCACGGTGGGAGGCCTGGCACTCCACACATTCACAAGTTGTGATTAATACACGTCTTGTCAGAGGTGAAGGAAGGGTTTGGCAATCAGGTAAATATGTGCCGTGACCGAGGATTGAAGCCCGTACCCTCAGCACAGAATTCTGACACCTTACCCCTAGACCGCCAGGTCACCGCAATAATTAATAAAATAATGTTTGTAATATAGGGCCTCCTTAAATATTTACATGCATAGTCGCTGGAAAAGTTTGAAATTGTCTCGGGAAAACCTGGAAAAGTCAGGGAATTTTAAAATAAAGTTTCGCTGGACACCTTGGCTCATTATTCACTGGATACGAGGGGTAAAAAGTTGTTATTGGGGGGGGGGAGGAAGTGAGTGAGAGAAGGCTGAACCGCCGAGCGAGGAAAGGGGCCGACTGAGAGATCCGGTGATTTTTTCATTATTTTTTTTTTTAATTCACTCTCAACCTAACTCGTACGGACTAGAGTTGGCCGGGCAGGTGCAAGGAGAATGATGCAGGCACCTAGCGGTCACTCACCACCACGACGATGATGTTGATGATAATAATAATAATAATAATAATGAATTACAACTAGAGCTGCTTCATTTAAGGTTAAAGTCCTACCTTGCTTGGTTCTTTTACATTCCATTACAGTAGTTAAAAAAAAGTAATTTCTTACAGCTCTGTTTATTTCCCCCCTTTCGTCTTAGCCATTATGTGTTTTATTAAAGTTCCGACACTTTAGCTCAGTCGGTGGTAGCTTGTCTGTCTACTGAGCTAAAGGATACCGGGCTCGAATCTCGGCATGGCCGAAAAATATATAATCGGTTTAATGTAGGTTTTCCCCTTTTTTTAACAATGATTAATCAACTGCGGGGGTAGGGTTGAGGGGGGGATCTGGATGTTATGTCTGTTTTGGATAGAATTTACTTTATAAGTCATGTGTTGATATAATTGGACGGTTCAGAGAGAACTTGTTAAATACCTCAGATAATATACTTAACAGCGCGTCTTACTACTCGTTCGGTTTATACTCTTGAGTACTAATTACACTAATGAGTTAGGAATTGAGAAGGTTGAACATAGTGGAAGTGAACCCGCATTTGCGTGGGGGGAAATGGAAAACCATTTAGGGAAAACCACCCCCAGTTCACCCGAGTGAGAATCGAACCTTGATCTCCCCGTCCTCGTCAGTATAGCTCAACACGAAACCAGCGCGTTAGCTAACTACGCCACCGAGGCGGGTGAATATTGAAACCCGCTTCGGCGGCCGCGTGATCTAACGCGTTACTTTCGCAGTCGACTAAACTGCCGATGACGGGAAGATTGAGGTTCGAATCTCTCTCGGGTGAACTGAGAGTGGTTTCCACTCTCTCCCTCCACGAAAATGCGGGTACACTTCCTATAATTCAATCTTCCTCATCCATCATGCATTAGCCATTTAAAAAGACGTCGGAGTCTGACAGTAGAAAAATAGCGGAGTCGAAGGCTTGGCGTACTGTACAGACCTGTTGAATTACCCNAATGACAAGAGAAACAAACGTGGCGAGGAATTTTCTCCTTTGATTACCCGCCATTTGTCATTTGGGTACATTTTACTGTGGGGATACAGTACACTTTTGGTACAATCTAAAAAAAGTTTTAGAACCACTGGCTCTAAGGCGTCACTCTCGTGTTGGACTGTATTTGCTGATGACGGGAAGATCGGGGTTCGAACCACGATCGGGTCTACTGAGGCTGGTTTTCCCCTAAATGGTTTTCCATTCTCCTTCCACGCAAATGCGGGTAGATTAACTCTAAAGTGTTTCCTTCCTCATCCCTACTCCATTAGAGTATCATCCATTACTGTTTCCAGCCTGTGGCCTGGCTCAGTTTTGTATTCAGGTAATATATTTTCCACTACCGGCTTGCTAGGCCTGTCGTAGCTTCATATGCCTTACAATTTAACTAAGACTAGTGTACGGGCCCAACATCCAGTCCCCGGCCGTCCATACGAGTTTTTCCATTTCTTAAGATATCTTATTCCAACCGCATTCACCTTGCTCTTGTGTTTCTTCTGACAAACCCACGCTTCACATCCTTAAAACAATGTTGGCGTTAACACACTTTAATATACTGCCAAGGTGACCTGCTGGTCTAGGGGTAAGATGTCGGACTTCTGTGCTGGGAGTCCGGGGTTCAATCCTCGGTGCCGACACAGATTTATCTGATTGCCAAACCCTTCCTTCACCTCTGACTAGACGTGTATTAATCACAACTTGTGAATGTGAGGAATGCCAGGCCTCCACCGTGGTTCGGATTCCACGTTAAACTGTAGGTCCTCCATTTCATCCCACAATCACCCTACACATTAGCGTAAGTGCGTATAATCCGAACGGGTAGTAAGACGCGGTGCTAATAATAATAATAATAATAATAATAATAATAATAATAATAATAATAATAATAATAATATACTGCCATCTTTGCCTCTTTCGATACTACTTCATTCTTTGCAATCGTCCACACACATCCAACTACTCACCAAGATGCGTTCACCCAATTCCACCAATACATATAAAATAACACTAGTAAAATATTATCAATGCTAATCACAAGAGAGAGAAAAAAGTATTTTGGTTTAAGGTGCGGCCGAAGGGAGCGCGAGTAATTTTACAGTTTTTATAGCATTACACTTTTTCGGCCCAAATAAATCAAATATTTATCCAGTAGCAACATAGAGTTTAGTTTTCTGCACGTGCTAGTATCAACAAATCTTGAATATCTGTCAAGGGTGTCCTGGAAGTTTGTCAAAACTTTTTCTCTTTATTTAAAAGGTTTTGACACATTTCCAGGACACCCTTAACAGATATTCCAAAAAATTTCAATTCTATAAAAACTGTAAAAATGCTTGCGCTCCCTTCGGCCGCGCCTTAATGTTTCTTCCCAAAAGAATACCTACTTCAGTCTTCATTGTTTTCCTAGTAAAGTTTGGTTCACACGCTGGCAGAAATGTTTTTAGACCCATGGTTCTCTGCAACACCAACTAGAAGCAGATGAATACCGACATATTTTATTTTATAATGGATAAACAGATCTTTAAGATTAATATCCCAATGGGTGTTTACAAATTATTATACTTTGTCGTGAGACAAATCATAACGCGCGCTTTACATTTAATGAGGTATTTCAAATTATTTCACAAGAGTAGATGCAGTTGTCTGCTAGTATCTCGTTTTGCAGGCGCATGTGCATGGATAGAGTTGGTTGGTCTAGGCACATACGCACTGATAAAGCCGGTTGGTTTTGAAATTTGATTTGGTCTGCCAAGCTGACGGTCGCGCATAAAATTGGCAACTGAAGTTATTTCAAGTCGCGCTGAGCGGACAACGCCGATGAAGTTGAAAATCTTGTGATTACTTTTCTAGTAAGTTGCATACGAAGCAGTGCTGACACCATTCACCCTCGAATCGCTGTCCAACAAAATGATTGTAACAAGATGCGATTAATTTGATATGGAAAGTCGTTTGAGAGGGAGGCGGGGGGTGGTGATAAGTTTATCTCGGCGCTCAAACCAGGACACTTGGGAAAGGGGTGGGTAAAGTTAGTGTGTGGAGAGTGGTGGTGGTGGGTGTATAGTATAGCGCAGAGACAACGGAACAAAATGAGAGAGTTTTTTTTTCTCCCCTAACAACAACCTTAACGTTTTAAGCCGCTCAAGTTTCTCTTCTCTAATTCTCATCTCCCATCGTCGGAATCGCCCTCCCCCTTTCCTACCTCCTACCTCATTTAAAAAAAAAAGTTTTTCCTCTCTTTTACAACAACATACACACACACACAAAATACAAAAAATAAAAAGTTTTTTGGGGTGTTCTTTTTTCTTCTTTTTTTCGCCCGGGCATCTTTCTCTTCCCCTGGTCCCCTCTTATTCTTTTTTTTTCCCTCCCCACAGCGTTGTTCTTTCAGCCTCCTCTTCTTCTTCTGAGTTAGCCCGAGGCGAAGTCTTAGCAGTCGTAATGGCGCACACAGTTCCAAAGAAAACAAATAAACTAGGATAGGACAAATAAAAAGAGCAACAGTATAGAAGTGTATACAGTATTGTAAGGAACAGGGGTGTAGAAAAATGTGTACAACGTAAGGGGTAATAATGTTGTTACTTGCATCTAGAGATTAACATTTTCCGCATTGATGGCTTGCGGTGGAGGGGTTAGATTGTAGGGGGCAGGGGAGGTGTAGATAGGAACCAAGGAGGATGGGGAGACAAATTTCGGGCCAACCTTAAAATTATTTTAATTAACTTATTGATGATACGAAATTGAAGTATGATTTATGAACATAACGGGTCTACAAAGGCTCGCATTCATTTGTTTTCTTACTACTTTTTTGTTTAACACCGTGCATTACTACCCGTTCGGTTTGTACGCCTATGTACTAGTTACGATAATGTGTTAGGGATTAGGAAGTTTAAATTTAGAGGAATTTTACCCGTGAAAGTGGAAAATCATTAGGAAAAAAACCCCGCTCTCACTGCTACCGACTGGTATCGAACGTGGTGTGAGGGAAGTAAGGTGAAACCGCCCGGCCCCTAAAACTCGTCCGTTTCTGCGCATGACGTCAGCTTAGGGGGACTCGCTTTACTTCGAGCATTGGCGCTGTGACATGTTCTCAAGTAAACTTCAGGTTTCAACCATATACCTTAAGTAAATCACAACATAATAATTTAAAAGTGTGTAGAGATCTTTTAGAATATTTGCAGCAAGAATAATATGGCCGTGAGAAATGAAATTACATATATTTTTAACATTATTATACAAAGTGAACGAACTTGTTAATTTCATCAAACAAGGAAAATAAAAACAATAGATTAATATTTTAATACTCAAAATATTATGATACACACGTTAAAGAACATTTGTTTCAATTTCAAACAAAACCCTTGACTTGAACGAATGAAGCACAAGAAAAACTTATATTATTTACAATAGAAAAAACTCAAAATATAATATGTAACCAAGAAAAATAAAATAAACCACTCTAAAGTAAACAGGTATTCCTTTGTCATTATAAACACTATTTTATAACTGCAACATTAAGGTTACATTTTTTTAGAGTTGTTTTATTAAATATCGGATTGGAGAATACTGTTTTTCCATTCTCATATAAATATAAATTTATGCAATCGTGAACATTTTCAACCTTGACAATCTTTGCGTTTAATATGCCCTAAAACCCAAAAATGTAGTATTTACAATTATGTATGTCCCTGGGTATTGATCCTAAAATATTTAATGAGTCTTATTCAAACTTTAAATTGATATTTAATATGGCTGTACTTCAGGATTCTTATACAGACACCAGCTCTTAAAATAAGAGTAATTTACTAAAAATTGATTTGTTTAAATTCAATTTTTTTACAAGTCGCTTTAACGATTTTGTTTAAAATGGATATCTAATGAGTGTTTACCTGACAATAAACACTGAATACTTGGTTTTTCTGGTAAAAATTCATTTATGGGCACTTTAATAATGAGTAACGATTAGTTTCTTCCAAATGGATTTATATTTCTCCATTTTTGTGGAGAATATAGTAAAATACGACACTGCAAATACTTCTGGAAATCTACTATAGTAAAATGATCAGAACAGATTGTGGCTGGATGGAAATGTTATAAATAGTTTAAAAGAAATAGTCTAATTTAATTAAATAAATATAAAAATTAAAAATAAATATGAAGGAAAAATTATTAAATCATCTTAAATATTTTAACAGGACTCTTATAAATTTAAAATATTAAATTTTATATTTTTATTTTTACTACACGTCCATCTGGGCTATACGCATTTATTTACACAAAATAATATGGATATGAGAAATGTAAGATTTAGACATACATAGATATAAATAGATATACATATATATAGACATACCGACATTAATGATAAATTGTGACAATGGCAGAAAAAGAATGAAAAATTAATATTATACTCAAATTAAAACGACAAATTAGAGATAATTCTTATTTAATAAAATACAAGCTACAGTATTGATAAACTTTAATAATAAACTTGCAGTTTAATCTATCATTGTGTCCACTTTTATAAAAAAAAAGCATTTACAAAAAAATAATATTTATCCACCCGCATCGTCGGGAACGTGTATAAAGTCAACAGTCTTATCTAGTTTGGTTTGTCGGTGATGAGGAAATTGGGGTTCAAATACCAACCGCGCCTACTTACGTTGTTCTTCCTAAATGGTTTTCCATCCTCCTTCCACGCAAGTTGCTACCTTATTAGAATAAATATGCGGACTGCCTGAACAGGTAAAAAGATAAGGCTCACGTTATTTTTTTTTATAAATACAGGTCTACTAATGCTAATAAAATAGTGGGACCTTACCCAAAAATACTAACAAAATTAATTATTATGTATACCCGCTTCAGTTGTAGAATCCCAGAAGTAAGAGAGGGGCCCTTTCTCAAATGGTTTTCCACTCTCCCTCCACGCAAATACGGGTACACTTTCTCTAAATTTAACCATCTTCACCCCTAGCATATTTTCGTGGTTAAATATGCGTATAGCTCAAAAGGGTAAAAAAAAATACAGGGTGACATAAACACATTTATTTAAAAAATATCTTCTACATAGTTTTGGTTTGATTAACGGCGATTATAATAGTCTTGAAGACGCCGCAGTGCAGCTTATTATTACTATCAAACTATACATAGTATTTTAATGAATGTTCGTACAATTTATCTATAAAGCATCAAACGTTGCAATATTGTATTTGTTAATATAGTCAGAGAAAATTACTTACAAGTTTTCAGATCGAATTTGTCCTCCCTCTCACATGCTACTATCCACTTTCTTTTGTTAAGTTCATCCTTCGAAAAACTAAAATATTTAATATTGCTGCCAATCTTGGCGTGATTCCTTATCTTTAAAACATTTAAAACACACCAAAGAGGTGGTATATTTGAATTGTTTCCCTCAAGTTGTTCCTTCTTCAGCTACCTGATTCCCCCGGAGCTGACGTCACGACAAGAAGGAAGGCGTGGGGGAACATGCGCACGGTTTCACCTTTATTTCTTCACACCACGGGTATCGAACCCCGATCTCCCTGTCATCGGCAGTCTGCGAGAGTAGCGCGTTTGATGCTCTTTCAGGAGAAACTCATCTCAAGTATGAACGTTGAAATTTGGGATATCCATATCTCGATTACAATTTACAGGGTGTCTACCATCCGGGAAAATCAGGGAAAACGGGAATTAGCCGGGAATTTGAAGTGATCGGGAAAAAACGGGAATAAGCCGGGAATTTGGTAAATTACAATAAAAATTTGGGAAAATGTGGTTTCACTCAAAATATGAAATATAATAATCATTAAAACAGTAAATAATAATGTTATTCAAACTGTAGTTTTTTTGTAGCTGTGTACTAAATTTTATAATTCCTAATAAACAATGTTAATTCAAATTTAAAAAATATGTTTATTTAAATTTTACAACTTATTATTATTCATAAAAAAAGATTAATAGAAAAATGAGGGGGGAGGTGGGGGAATTAGAAGGATGTGACATACTTTTTAGTCGGGAATTTTAGGAAATGATCAGGGGAAATCAGGGAAAAAGTCGGGAATTTCATTG
>CABFWB010006857.1:15868-29381 GCA_902151455.1 Timema bartmani
CCTAGGTGGAGTTTTCCCGCAATAGGAGAACAAACAGTGGAGGAGGAAAATACAATTGCTAATACAACTAATGTTATGACCTCACATTAAGGTTGGGTGCTAGTGAGAGCGAAATTAGTGTGCTAATTTTGCAGTTTTTATAGCATAAACATTTTTTGAACAAAATAAATCAAATTTTTCTTCTATAGAAACATAGAGTTAAGTTTTCTGCACATGCTAATCTCAACAGTTTTTGAATATCTGGCATGAGCATGGTGGCATTTGGTGACAAACTTTTTTAATTAAGAGAAAAAGTTGTCATTAAATTCCAGGACACATCTGACAGATATTCAAGGACTGTTGAGATTAGCATGTGCAGAAAACTAAACTATATGTTTCTATAGAAGAAATATTTGATTTATTTTGGCCAAAAATATTTATGCTGTAAAAACTTCAAAAATACTTCCCTAAACTCACGCTCATTAGCACCCCATCTTAAATTACACCATTTTATTCACAAAGATATGATCTTATACCAGTCACCTTTAGTTTCCTGGGCATTTAGCGTTTTATGATCAACCAAAATATGTAGATTTTTAGACTTTTATATATTATGTATGTATATAGGCTCATAAAAAATATTTTTCTGTTAATTCCAATAAACACTAAACTCATGTACTGTGAAAGGTTTTCTTAGTATTTAGCCTAAGTGCAACACCTGATTGGTAATATCTCAGCCCCCGTAAAAAGAGAAGGGATGTCGGTTTCACTAGCACAACGCCAGATTTAAAAAAAAATCTAGTTCAAATCATTCCTTTGTTACAGTTTTAATGTCGCAATAAACCTTTCGTCAACACACCTTTTCTGGTGGCCGCATGGTTCCAAGGCGTCACTCGGGTGCTAGGCCGATGACAGGGAGATTGGGGTTCAAATCCCGGTCGAGTGTACTAAGGTAGTTTTTCCAAAAGGGTTTTACACGCTACCTCTACTCGAATGCGGGTACACTTCCTTTAAATTCAATCTTCATCATCCTTCGCACATTAGTGTAGTTAGCACATATTATGCGAAAACCTAAATAGACCTATGTAGTAAGACGCGGTGCTGAAAAAAAAAACGTCAACAGGTCTTTTAGATTTTCTTCTTTTACTTACTTTTTTTTTATCGCATGGCATAATATGTGACCGGGAGGGACATGATATCCAGGTTCAGTCGCCGATGTCTGTAGACTGACTATTAGCCGCTCTGTGGGAACAGAACGTTGCCCATGATACACCTAAACATGTTATACCTGCAATTAGATGATGTGATGATAGTGATTATGAAGTTGTGGAACCGTTAGTGAGTCTTAACCTAACTTGAGCCTTACTAACCAAACACTGGTGGCCTTTGGGACTATTCACCTTTCTGGAAAAATACCCAAGGTACCAGTTTGGAATCGAACTGGGACCCCTAGGCTCGTAGGGTGACCTCCTGATTACGAGCAGTCCTGATTGTGAACATGGGATTTTTTGAAATATGGAGAGGAATCCACGTTGGGGACACGCCATCCCGCCCCTAATTTGATAATAGGGGCTGCCCAATTGGGCCGAGCAGTCGTACCTTCTCCCAGCCTCCTCAATCTTAAATTAATTAAATTACATACACTAGTATTTCTAGGTTAGGTTAGGCTATGCCAGGTTAGGTTAGGTTAGGTTAGGATAGGATAGGGTAAGCTTAGTCAGGAGGAAAGCCCCGGTAGCCGGTGGGTGCTGCCATTAACCCCTTCCACCCGTGTCACCGCCCTCACGTAGGAATTCCCGCGAGCTGCTCTTTTACTTGTTCGCAATTTGGACATTGGATTTTTTAAGTGGCCATAACATTTTGGCTGTGTTAGCAATTTTGACTAATTTCGCCCTGTTTGCAATCAGAATACAACCGGCTCGAAGCCAGGTGCATTGACTGTTATATCACGGGGCCGGTTTTTTACTTACCGATTTACTTATTTCGGATCCTCATCTAAAATTAATATAAAAAAACCTTAACATTCTAATAGAAGTAATTATATTGTTCTCGTTTTGTACTAATTTTTTTAACGATTGGAACCCTTTGCATCTTTTATAGACACTGGCCTCTCCCCTTTTTTTTAAAAAAAAAACTCGTTTTTATTGTCAATTCCCCCCCACCCCACCATCCTTTAATATTTTTTTTTTATTTTCTAAGCTACGTTTGATGCGCTGCTTTCTGTTTTATGGCCTTTTTGTCTGTATCTCCGCCGCTCGGTATCTTCAAGACGGTTTTTTAAAATGTTTGATAGCTTTTCGTTCTCTCTTTACGCCGTGTGTGACGTCGGCCCGGGCAAGGCAGCGGAGGTCCACTACAGTCCACTTTGTCTAGAAAGGGCCTTCTTTAAATGACAGCTATGAAACTTGGACTGTTAGCTATGCTACCTGTGTGCGCCAGGAATCAAAAGATCAAAACTACGCCTTTGGACTACTTTCCAAACGCTAATAGTTATTTAAATTTTGAGATTTTTTTTAGCTGCGCGTTTTATTAACTGTTTAGGTTATACGTATATGTACTAATTACTCTAATGGGTTAAGAATTAGGATGGTTGAATTTAGAGGAAGTGTACCCAGCATTTTCGTGGAGGGAGGGTGGAATAACCACCCTCATTACACCTGAACGGAATTTGAATCCCGAGCTTCCTGCCATCGGCAATCTAGTCTTAACACAATAGTGACGCCTTATACCATGCGGATACCGAAGCAGGTGAGAACAAAATTACAGTAAAGCTAAAGTGACATGGAGGGCATGGCTGCGTTAGGGGGAGTAAGAACTAATGTATCGACTGGAAAGTGATGAGAATATTAGTTGGGTTTTTTTTGCATCGCGTTTCATTATCCGTCCGGTCTTCCCGCATCTAGTTACTATAAAACCCGCCTCGGTGGCCGAATTGTCTAAGTCGTCACTCTCGCAATAGACTCGACTGCCGAAAACGGATAAATTAGGGTTCGAATCCTGGTCAGGATTTTCTTAAATAGTTTTCCTCTCTTCCCCTCGTCCCCACGCAAATGCGGGTACACTTCGTATAAATGATTAGTATGTAAATGCATCTAACCCGAACGGGTTGTAAGACGCGATGACAAAAAAAAACCCACCAATAATAGAGTAAAATGTTACCACAAAAAAGTTAGTATTTTCTAAAAGGCTCTTCCTATTAAAATTGAGCTGTAATCATAATAATTCGAGACTATCGATTGTTTTGATGGAACCTGACTGACGCAGGAGCGTAGCGAAGTTACCTGCGCAAAACAAAAAAAAAAAAGATTGCGATTGACACTTGCGAGGTACATGATGATGGGTCTTATATTTAGACACCCCCACCCCCTACCCCTCCTTGTGGGACTTGTTGCTCCCCCCTCCCCTCTTTGTATAAACAGCGCCGCGTGGAGAAACTGCATGTAAACACTGGAAGTTACATCTCTCGCTTCTTGGCATGTCTTTACCTCCCCGGTCGGTTCTGTTTACACTTTGAAGAGTGGGCCGGCGGCCGTCCTACTCGGTACTCGACGACTTTATTTCTTACTTTATTTTTATTTTTTAATCCGTTCTGGAAATAACTCGCCGGGTTAATTCCTCACCCCCCGCTCCCCATTCCCCATCCCATCGTAAGCTCGCTCGCGTTTGTTTGTTGTTTCCGTCCTGTTAACAATGTCGCCTTTTTTTTTTGTGTGCGCGTGAGGATTTAATTTGCGATATCATGGATAGGGAAAAGTCGGGGATTTTTTTCTTTTAATGTCAGTGAATTTAATAAAAAATAAGGAAAAGTCAAGGAATTGAAATACTTGACCAATTCTGCTACCTAATGAGAGATTTTTGTTTCTCGATCCTTCCAAGGATCCTCGAGAATAATCGGATACAGCCTGAGACTAGAGTTTGAACAAATTGATGGTTTGAGCTCAAACCTGATATATTGATGTTATATGATCGCTTGTTTGATCTAAAGCTATCAAATTAAGGGTAGTTTACGGATGACTTATTTTTGAAAATTTTGTCACAAATATACTAGGCCTATAAGGAAGTGTGAGGGGATTACTGACAGTGGAAAGAATCCCGATTGAGTTAAAAAAGAGGTTTTCAAAATGTTTAGTGTGGAGTGTGGTGACGTGTGGATCTGAGACGTGGACATTTAGAAAGATGGAACAAAGGTATTTTAGGAAGGTTTTGAAATGTTGTTGTGGAGAGAGTGAAATGGATTGACAGGGTGAGGAATGAGGAAGTGTTGAGAAGGTTAGGAGAGGAAAGGAACCTGATAAGGATGATACCGAAGATAAAGATGACTTGGTTAGGCCACACGCCACGTAGGGGTTGTTTAATGAAAAGGATCACGGAAAGGAAGATAGAGAAGAAAATAGGAAGAAGAAGGTTTAGAATGCTATCAAATATCAAGAAAGGAAGAAACAATACTCTCAAGACCGAGGTAAGTGGAAGATGCCCAGTTGATACCTGTCTCGGGACAGATTCAAAGAACAAGAAGAAGAATATGAAAAAGTCTGTACTATTGAGTCGTAACATTTATTTTACTAAGCGCTTTCGTCATAGCAGGCCCAACTCGGCGCGCGCGAGGTATGAAAGTTAAAGGGAAAAGAAAATACCTACAATATCACAGAAATGTGAGCAGTGCATTCGTATTTGAATGATTACTCGAAATTTTCCGCGGTGACGATTGGGGACAAAGTGACAAAGTTTCTTGTAAATAACTATAGTATGTCCCTATTAATACAGAATGAAGATTTGTGCACAATCCTTATCTGTGAAGCCATTTTAAAATGGTCAAAAACGTCCTTTTCAATTCGGTTTTATCCAAATATCATTTAATATTTCAACAATTTTTTGTTTTAGGAACTTCTATTAACTCTTTATCTCCATTAATGTTTAATCAGAGACGATCCCCGTGCAAAATAGTGTCGGTGTAAGTTTATTATTTATTTCTAGCCGACTGTCTCGCAGAGTTTATGGGCGTGTGATGCACGCTCTTAATTATTACGTTCAACACAATGGTTACAAACGACTCAATACGAAGGGTAAGGATGAGGAAGTTAGAATTTTAAAAAAATTACCCGCGTTTGCGTCGAGGTAGAGGGGGAAACCATATAAGGAAAAATAAACACATCTCGTTAAACCTGTGCAGGATTTTTAACCCTCCCGCACCCTTGTGACACCCATAAACTAAAGAAGACGAGACTAAAGCCTTTGTCCGCGTGTGATCACATGCGGGTGTCCGGTCAGAATTGGAACTATATTCTCCCGACAGTAGGTCAACCGCTTCTCAGCATCTCTTGAGTCTGACGGCGCGGCGCGGTGCCAGGGTAAGCAGAGTTGGTTGAAACTGTAGGTCCTACCTTGTGAATAATTGTTTTCATCACTCAGTAGAACACTCATTGGTCAGGTATCGACGGAAAAATGTTTCCCTCGGCACTCAGTAGAACACTCATTGGTCAGGTATCGACGGAAAAATGTTTCCCTTATCACTCAGTAGAACATTCATTGGTCAGGTATCGACGGAAAAATGTTTCCCTCGTCACTCAGTAGAACACTTATTGGGCAAATATCTACGGAAAAATGTTTCCCATATGAGTTATGTAGAGCAGAATCTTTAGGCCGATTTTCTTACGAATTACGATCTGGAAGGTTTATTATGTCTACCAGAAATCCGCAATATGATAGAATTCTGTTAGGACAAAATACATTTCGGATGGCTATTCGTTAGAAAATCTTTATCACCGCGTCCACCTGTTCATGTTATAGGCATGTATGATAATTACTCTAATGGGAGTAGGGATGAGGAAGAAATTATTTTAGAGGTAATCTACCCGCATTTGCGTAGAAGGAGAGTGGGAAACCCATTAGGAAAAACACCCTCATTATAACCGACCGGGATTCAAACCCTTATCTCCTCGTTTTCATCAAGCCATTCTTCTCAACTCGAAAGATACGCTTTAGTTAGACCATTCGGCCAATGAAGCGGGTTATATTACCCTGGTGACACTCCGCGGCACGCTACTGTCTTGGTCTTACCTCTAGCACAGGGCTGCCAACTCTCTAGTGGTAGTACGCGGCCCTGAAATGTTATTGTATTTGGTCCAGCAGCACACTACTTAAGTTTCTAGACTTATATATTTATATAAAAAAAAATTAAACGGGTATTTAATAAACAAATCTAAAGTATTGATCAATTTACCAATTTTTATAATATGATGTGTACCCGCTTCAATGGACACATGGTTCAAGGCGCTACTCTCGCAGTAGACTAGACTGCCGATGATGGGGAGACCGAGGTTCGACTCTCGGTCGGGTGTACTGAGGGTGATTTTTACAATATTGCTTTCCACTCTCCCTCCAAACAAATGCGAGTACACTTCATCTAAATATAACCTTCCTAATCCATAAAACCATTAGCGTAATTGGGACATAAGTGTATAACCCGAACGGGTAATAACGCGCGGCGTAAATATATATATATAAAATTAGTGCAATATTTTGTTGCTTTGTAGCAGAGGCGCAGGATATTACATTTAGGAAATATCATTTATGTCATTTAATTAATTGAGATATTTAACGTGTTTCTGAACTGACTGATTATATCAGCACACTGAATTTCTTTGAGCGAGAGTAAAAGTACCTACCAATTTTGCTGGGAAAGGTATATTCACATATCTTCCAGGGCTCTTTTGCTCACCACAATCGACATGGGACCGACGGCTTTACTTCCCCTCCGAAGGAAGTTGTGCTACAGATTTTCATCGCTCATCTCTGTTGACCCCTACTGGGGCCCTCCACGGAAAGGATTTACGATTAGTACACACAGGAGTCCCCTATACAACGGTCTAATCTTTCCACTACTGAGCTACGAGTGATGTAACCCACTTGCTCAGAGATATTATGATCATTATTATAATCTGTCAGATAAATTTCTTCCCATACAAATGGGACTGCATGCTCTTATCCCGAACAGGTAGGCTTACTAACACAGTGGAAAAATATATTTTGGGTTAAAATTAAATAGACCTGAATCTAGCAACTAAAACTCAGGCACTCGGGGTAAGGGGGTATAGAGTCTCATGTCACGTGCCCTCATCAATGTTTGCCGTATCTTATTTCTCCTCGAACTATTTGCGCATGCGTATTAACCAATGTTTATCCCGTAGTGGGTTACACCACCGCTATAAACTCAGTCCTACGTATAAACAGAGTGATGCAATAAAAACCCACCGCGGAGTGATTGCTCTCTAGGGGACGTGTACGCCTACCAGATAACCGGCAGGGCTAGGCTAGAGCAGTGTTGCCAACCGTACGATCGTGATACTGTTTGTACCAAACATTTCAGCACCTGGGTAAAGTGCTCACCCCAGGACCTGCTGTTCGTGGGTTCGAACACAACCTGGGTTGACGGATGTTTCTCGAGCGATAAGAATCCGTAACACAACTTTCTTCGGAGGGGAAGTAAAGCCATCGGTCCCATGTCGATAGGGGCATGTAAAAGAAGCCTGGAAGATAATGTGAATATACCTTTCCCGGCAAAATTGGTAGACCCTTTCGCGCTTGCTCATAGAATTTCTCGTGTGCTGATATAATCAGTCGGTTCAGAAAGTGCACGTTAGATACCTAGGATAAATAAATAATATACCTTCCTAATTGTATCCAATCATTCTAAAACCACAACCTACTGAGGCAAAAGAGTCAGACGTGCTAACCGCACTCCTAAACTCGTCTGGTATATTTGTGTTATGTATCCTTGAACCGAGATGTCGCTGATCCACGAGTACTCTGGATGTATCTGGAGGGTAATGGAGGGGAGTGGGGAAAGAGAAGCTACCAGGAACAACGCGGAGAATGGGCTGGAAAAGAAAAAAACAAAAAAAAGACCATAAATAAAACACGAGAGATATGATAGTGACGTCACTTGTGTACCCATCCTGCAGCTCTTTCCCTTCCTTTCTTCCTCTTAGATGAGGTGACGACCCTCTTATTACTTTTTTTTTAAATATATAAATTGTGGATTTATTAGAGCGTCGATATTTCGGACTAATTGGATCTCGACCCAGTCCGGATTATCGATTTGTCTGGATTTTCGAAAAATACAGTACCTATACCAAAACAAAATAAGCATAGACGGGATACTTACGAAAACTCGGTATTTAAAGTAGAAACATTTTCACTTTATTTTACAACGAACTTTTACCTTTCAATAAACTACCCTTGATTTTAGGGTTGGATATCTAATTCCAAAAACTCCTGGGGGGAGGGGGGGGGGACCTTATGAAAACCCCAGATACCAAGTTTTAGCGCAATCGGCAAAATGGTTTCGGTTCTAGCCTGAGAGACAGACAGTCAGACGGCATTGCGAAAACAACTTTTTTTTTTGTTTCAGGGGGTCATGAAACGTCGACATTTATCAACATCTCGAGTTTGATTTTTTTGACGATCACATTATAGTATTTTCTCTCCGAGGGGGTCGAGAGAAAGTAAAAATTTGTGTATGTGGCTGTTTTAGTACTAAAATATAACCGCTGTGTGGACTGGGTGGTCCGTAAACAAGGACGTAATAAAATGTAGTCAAATGGCGCTACCTTTCTATTCTCTTTACATTGGGAAGGACCCTCTGTGGATCTAGAAGGATGTGAGGGGGAATTTCCTCTCCCCTAAACCCGTTGTTTGCACCCCTATTGTTTGTTATCATGCATGCATGTGTGTGTCTATTTCTAAAAGGTTCTATATACGACGATCCTACTATACCCATATGTTGTTTGTCGTCCCAGGTCATGATTTGGTTGTGTTTTTGTTGTTGTTTTTGCAGGCTTACGGGAACAGTTACGGGGGCGCGGGGGGCGGGGAGACTTTCGGGCCGGACTCTCCTTACTTCCCTTTCAGCAACGCGCCGCGACGGCCGCCGCCCACAGGTGAGTCCACCCCTCCGTCTCTTTCACACCTCAAGGTCACTCTCAGGGGTTGATACGTGCCTAAAAAAGTCGGGGATGTTTTGATAACTCATTGAAACTCTCAGATAGTCTTACAATAGCTTTCTAAATATCAAGTGCAGTCTGGTTTTCTTAGAAAGGGCCTTATCTGACAGCTAGAAAAGTGAATAGAGCTAAACTTACTTTTACTTATTCATACGTCAAGTCATGTGATCTTCAGCTGTCATTTTTGATAGATATTATCAATATCTATAAAATGACAATAATACAGTAAAAGGTTATCAATGTTGACAGCTATTTTTTGTGTGTGTTTTCTAAAGACCCTTCCTACGAAAATTGTACTGAATAATGGCATAAGTGTAAACTTAGTTTTATCCCTAATTCATACGATTTTATCTGTTGTAATTAATTATTGTGTCAAGAATTTAGTAACAAACTAAAACTATGAGTAATTTTTTTAATGAATTCACATCTAAAATACTGAATAAATGCATTATGATCTAGAAAACTTAGAAAAACTTAGTATGCGTATCAACCCTGGTGTACTTGTAATACTACCCGCATTACACACAGACTCTTTGTTATATAGAGCGCTATTACACTGTCATATTTCTTTTATAAAAGAAACATTTTGTGAATTTGATGATCCATCAAAAATCTTTTATTAAATAAAATAAAATATAATAAATTTACCTTATAAAACATGTGTTTAGAAAAAAAAAATAGAGCAGCTTTGGTGATCACATTTTTCAAAGTTTCTTGGTTCATTCGTAAATATTTTTGACATGATTGGCGCCCATTTTTGTAATCACATATATTATCCAAACTTTGTAGAAAATGTGATTAATTTAATAACTAATAGCACAATTTTTTCAATCAAATTGGTATCATTATTTTATAATATATTAAACAAAAAAATTTTTTTTTTATGTGTTAAAGGAAACAGTGTGAATCCGCCTTAAGGCGGGAGTGTAAGGAAGGAACGCGAGTTTTGGTCATTGTTTTTGCAGTTTTTATTTTAAAAACTTTTTTTTAGCCAAAATAAATAAACTATTACTCCAGTAGAAACGGTGTCGGGAACACTGCGCCCTCGCATGAATCATCACACTAATAAGTGGGAAAAGTTCTCCCACACGACCTTGTCTGTCTCACCTAAATAATTTTAACAATGATCAAATAGCCAAAGCTATTATATATGCTTTTTAGAGAGGATAACTCCATCTAGATATCATATTCTGAAAATTTAAAAATGACACCTGGACACGGGAATTGAACCCGGGACCCTCGGCTTAGTACGCCAATGCTCTAACCACTGAGCTATCCAGGAATCGTCCCGTGCCCAGGGTCACTCTGCCTTAAAATATGAGCGAAGAATGACCCTGGGCACGGGACGATTCCTGGATAGCTCAGTGGGTAGAGTATTGGCGTACTAAGCTGAAGGTCCCGGGTTCGATTCCCGTGTCCAGGTGTCATTTTTCAATTTTCAGAATATGATATCTAGATGGAGTTATCCTCTCTAAAAAGCATAAATAGTAGCTTTGGCTATTTGATTCTTGTTAAAATTATTTAGGTGAGACAGACAAAGTCGTGTGGGCGCATTGTTCCCTTTTTTCTGGGAAAGCGCAGTTTTCCCTGGCGCAATTTTCCCTAATCCGTAGAAACATAGTTTGATTTTCTTCATCTGGTGATATCAACATTTCTTGAATATCTTTCATTAGTGTCTTGGAATTTAATGACAACTTTTCCTCTTCATTAAAAAAGTTTCTCATCTAATGCCGCTATGCTCATGACAAATATTCAAGAACTGTAATTTGTTCAAGCTGTCTTGTATGTTGTGAGTTGTACTTACAAGTAGAGAAAGCGGCAAAATGTGCTCTGAACTTTGGCAAAAAGTTTCTCATCTAATGCCGCTATGCTCATGACACGTATTCAACAACTGTTGATATCACCGTGTGAAGAAAATTAAACTCTATGTTTATAGGGAAGCGGTAGTTTATTTATTTGGTCCCAAAACACTAGCCTAAGTCGCGTTTCCTACATACTCACCTTAAAAACACCCTTCATAAAATTTGTTCAAGCTGTCTTGTATGTTGTGAGTTGTACTTACAAGTAGAGAAAGCGGCAAAATGTGCTCTGAACTTTGGCAATCGTGTTCGGTTTCATGGGGGCTATTCAAGGCCACGCATATGAGTATTAATATGACTCAACTATCATTGTAGGTTTTTTTAACGCGGCTATATTTTTATATTAATTTTTTTCTTTTTTTCCCCACATCCAGAAGTGAAATCTATTCTGTCAGAAACAGCCATTGATTCAATTTGTAGGAAGCAGATGTATATGAACGCTTATTGATATATATATATATATTTTTTATTTAAATTTCTGTACAAATATATTTTAACGAGGCTATTGTTGATTTTATTTTAGCTTACGATGGACTATTTAAAAAACAAATTTTTAGAGTTTGTGGAAGGAATAAGGATGAAGGAAATGTAAAAAATATTGGCATAGCTCAATTTATGTAGGAAGGGCCTTATCTGACAGCTAGAAAAGTTACTAAAGCTAATATCACGTATTTATAAGCCGTCATGTGACCTACGGCTGTCACTTTTGATAGATAATATAATTCGTTGTCTATAAAATGTTATCAATTTTGGCCAGAAAAAAAAGTTTGAATTTTCTGAAAGACTCTTCCTATGAAAATTGAACTGCATAGTCAAATGGGCTGATGTTTGCCTTTCTTCTTATTTTTGTTATTGCCTGTGTGATTTTAAAAAGGTGGGGTTTTTATGGAAAACAAAATACTGTCGGGAGCGCTGCGTTGGTCAGCGCGATGTAAGGTCCTCTTGCGCCTTGAACTCCTTGTGACATAAAAAAAATAAAATAATTGAGGGCTTTTTTGCCCCCTCCCCCCTTTCCTTTCGGGATTGTTTTCTGAAAAGAGATATCGCTTGCGGCTGTCAAGGGCAGTGTTTGTCTTTTCCCGCGCATGAATATTGATAACATTCTTCTTCCCCACACCAATTTCTACCCTCCACCTCGTTTTTATTTATTTTTTGTCTTGCTGCAATGTCCCCCTCACCTAATTTTTTATATATATATATAAATTTTAGACCCAACATACCGTTTTGTTGTGTCTACGGAACTATTGAGTGTTATTTTACTGATAGAATGGAATAAGTACATTTTAAACTTCACGGTGTATATAATCCAATTTTCATATGAAGGGCCTTTTATAAAATATAAATTTTGTTTTGTTAATCGTTTATTAATACCTTTTAACCATATTAGTGTTTTTACAGGTATCTGTAATATCTCTCAAAAATGACAGCTACACATAACATGACCTGACGTATGAATACGTGAATGTAGATCTGGTATCTTTTTTTAGACCCCCTTTGGTGGTTCATAGTCATATGGAGTCACTTTCGCAATAGAACAGACTGCCTATAACGGTAGGTCTACTGAGGGTGTTTTTTTTTCTAAATGCTTTTCCACTGTTCCTTCAACGGGTACATTTCCTCTAAAATTTAACCCTCCTCTCACACACATTAACGTAACTAGTACACATTCGTATAGCCCGGTCTGGTAGTAATACGCAGTGCTTAGAAGAAAATTAGCTGTCAGATAAAAGTATTTCCTATTAAAGTTGGCCTCTACCTTATCGGAACTCACACTAATGGTCGCGCGATCTCAATCGCTATGCTCGCAACATGATTACCTTTACATGGGATAGGTCCAGGTTCAAATCTCGGCCGGGTACCCTGGGGTGTGTAGCTTAACTACATGATTGTGATTTATAACGGTTTGTTTCCGGCCCCCGCAAATCGGATGCATTTTATCTAAGTTAACCTCCTCTTCCTAACTCCATGGATTAAGCCCTTTATAGTGTCCCGTGTTCTAAAACGTAACCTACTAACTATAAAATAAAACTTTTATCTGTAGTGAGAGTGAATTTAATATAGGCTACAGGGTGTACGTAAAATGCCTCCCGGAAACAGCACTACGAGATAACGGACATTGTGCCGATTAATTTAAGTACTGGAAGTAATATTCCACGATAAATCATGGTGCTTATATCTTGGCTATAACCTTTCAGTCAAATGGAGCACAACCGTTCAACCCCAAAATGACTAGTATATCGCCGTAAAGTGTACCACTTAACCCGCAATCGTCATTGTATTGCTATCAATATAGTAAATCTCACGTAATAGTCGATATGACCTCTCATAATCTTCTAACGTAATCCTAGTTTAATTTTTTTTATTAATTCATTTCGATTTGTTCTATTTTTAATTAAAAAAATGCTAATTACATCAAAATCAACATACATTAAACACTAAATTAAATACATAAAACTCAAGAGAATCAAGGTTTCGAAAAAACCTTTATAAATTACAATAAATGTTAATTATTATCATTATTATTTTTATCATCATCACCGCGTCTTACTACCCGTTCGGGCTATACGCACTACACCGTCTCCATTGCCTTCTCCTTAACGACCACAATTAAATAAAAGGGAGAAGGTGAATCTACATAAGGGAAAATATAAGCAGTATTAAAAATATAACAAT
>CABFWB010006858.1:12771-29365 GCA_902151455.1 Timema bartmani
AGAAGATATAGAGCATTGTAAACACTATATCTGACCAGACTGAGATAGATCAATGAAAGTAACAACTTGCTCTAGCCCATACCAGAAGATATAGAGCATTGTAAACACTATATCTGACCAGACTGAGACAGATCAATGAAAGTAACAACTTGCTCTAGTTCATACCAGAAGATATAGAGCATTGTAAACACTATATGTGAACTGAGACAGATCAATGAAAGTAACAACTTGATCTTGTCCATACCAGGAGATATAATATCTTGAGTAGGTAAGTTAAGTTTAATTTTCCACGCATGGTATTCTTAACAGCTCCTGAATATCTGTCAAGGACAACACGGCAATCAAATAGAAACTTTTTTAAGCCAAAGAGAAAAGGCCCTGTTTAAAATCCATGATGCCCATGTCAAATATAAGACAATGTTGAGATTAGGCCAACTATATGAAATAATTAAACCAAAAATATCTATCAAAGCAATATTTTATTTTAGGCAAAAACTGTGTTTAGTAATTAAAAAAAACTGTAAAAATATTAACCTTAAATCTCATTCGCCTACCCACCTTTCATTAACGGGCGTACGATTCATGTAGGCCTATTACAACAGAAAGTTCTGACCCATATTTTTATCTGAATGACATAATTTCCACGCATCAAAACAATTGCAAACATGTAATAACACATGGGCTCATTCATTGTCCTTGAAAGATTAGATTACCTTCAACAAATATGTGAAGCAACATGAAATCAACCTGCTTTATGGAATAAATGCCGAGTGGGAACAAAGTTAAAAAATTATTCAAGAATATTAAACATATTTGTATATAAATTATGTTTGGGTGGAGTATAATGAACAAGTTTCTCACAAATTAAGTCATTATCCTTTAGGGATTAGTCTAAATAAACCGGTACACAATGAATCGTTGAAAATTTAAATATAAAGCTTCTGATAAGAGGAATGTTTGTGTTTGTTTTTTGTTAGACTATAATATATCTCTATAAGTAAAACCTCTTTTTGCTTTATGAGGTAATTGTATTATATTTGGAATAAGGTACAGGAAAGGTGGATATAAACAAATAAAAGGGACAAACACAATATGGCTTTTACAGTGAAAATAAGAACACAGTTCACACTTTACATTGCTGACACTGGACAAAGAGGTAATGGCTGCCTCTTAAATAAAATTGATCGTCACCGCCCAATCCCTCGACCTAGGTTTCATTCTATCGCAACTAATCAGGGAAGAGTGTAAAACGCGCAACGCAACTTCCTAAAAGAGGAAACTAAAAAAAACACAAAAGGGAGAAAATGGAAAAGAGTGATAGAACACATAGATAGGAACATGTAAAAGGTATAACATCTATCATTTTTTACCATTTTCCATTTTATCCAGTTTGTGTTTTTATTTTATTTTCCTCTTGTTGTGTTGCGCGTTTCACACTCCCTCCTGATGAGTTCCGATAGAATGAAACCTAGGTCGGGGTAATGGGCGGTGACGATCAATTTTCTTTAAGAGGCAACCATTTACCTCTTTGTCCAATGGCAGCAATGTAAAGTGTGAACTGTGTTTTTCTTTTCATTGTAAAAGCCATTTTGTGTTCGTCCCTTTTTTAATTTTCTATCCACCTTTCTTATACCTTCTTCCAAATATAATACAATCGTTATATTATAAGTAACCTTTCTAATTGGAAATAATTTTATTCTAGAGACAGTATTGTTTAAAAAATATATATATACATATAAGTTCAATCTGACACCTTAGTTGAGTTGATAGTGTGTCTGCTTACTGAGTTTAGGGTCCCGGGTTCAATTCCTTGTACGGCCAAAAAATGTATAATTGGTGAAATATGGGTTTACCCTTCCACATTGATAAATTAACGAATGGGGACTGGATGCTGTGCCTGACCTAGTCTTAAGTTAGATAATAAGACATATGAAGCTGTGACAGGCCTAGCAAGCCGGTAGTGCAAATTATATGGCTTGAATACAAAATTGACCCAGGCCACGGGCTGGAAACAGTAATGGATGTAAAAAAAAAAAGTACAGTTGTCCTCATAAAAAAGTAATCAGGTTTTCAGTTCCACTTTAAGCCAACATCTTTGTATTCAGCACTCTACAGTTCAAAAAACTCACACTTTTTGTACATACTATAAAAAGTCTTTGCTTCTAAGATTAAAGAAAAAAAAATTGAAAATATTTCCAAAGTTTAAGGTGTTCAGTTATGAAAGAGAAACTCAATTTTTTCCCCTCTAAGTTAGTGGCTTCTATTGTTACCTTATCAGAAGCGTAGAAGTAATAGCACATTGTGTACATCACATTCAACACAAGACCAGCTATGTTGACGTTCGTCATGACAGGGTCTTGGAGCATTGCTGAATATTCCAACATTAATACAGACCTGCAGAAAGAAAATAAAACACAATTATAATAGAAATGATTAAGTATTTTATTAGGTGAAACTTTTTTCTATTAATATATCCCCAGGAGTAGGCACAATGTTTTATGGGGTACATAACATCACAATAAGCATCATATGTGTTTATGATTTTAAGTCTAATAAACAGATTACAGTAACGTATATATTTACCTAATTTCACGTCTTTATTTAGCTTACCATTGGGGATTTATTAAAATGTTGAACGAACATTTAAACTTTACAAGATACCAGGTATATTGAGGTGTGCTTTTTTTTTTAATGAGCGCAAAAGAGAATTGTTATCTAAGCTGTACCTTCTAAAGAGGCACACGATTGGCCAAAGTTTGGTAAAAAAAAAACTGCTCTAATACGAGTTGTGGTCATCCACAAAAATGACTGGGAATTAAATTGAAACCATGCAAAGCGTAGTAATTGTGTATCACACTTACATTGCAGTACCTCCCAAGAATGGCATGACTGCAATGTTCTTAGTTGAGCCTTGCTTCACGATGTCTCTGCATATGAACCTGGAATCGGAAAAATTTTAAAATAAATATCCCCCTAAACACATTTATAAATCTTATACTTGCATAAACCCCTTTAATTTACTATAAATTAAGCTTGTAATTAAACAACTTTCTTTTGAAATAACTATTAACAAAAATAACTTCTTTACTCTCACTCTCAAAGGAGGATCAAAGTTAATTTGTTCATTTATTGACTAGCTTCACGAAGATTTTTAATACAATCTTTTTTTTTGTAAAAATGTTAAGGTGGCGACTGACTTGAACCGACCTTTGTAATGTAATGCTCATATCGAGCATTACATCACAAAGCTCAGGCTAATATTCCTGATTGGGCGCAGCGAATGCTCACTTTGAACACTCGTCTCGATAATGCTCCGGTTTTAAAAATTTATTAAAATGTTGTCGATCTTGAGGATTCCACAAAAGTTTTCTTCCTATATTGTTCAATAAAAAAATAAGTGTTTTTTTTATGGTTCTACTCCATTTTATTCTGACACATGCTGCAAAATGGTACCTAATAACACAAAATACGTTTTTACTCCAGTATTCACTTTGAAGACTGGATCACTGTGCTCGGAACAAACACCTGCACTGGCACCGAAAAACAGACAGTCGAGTGAAACGTGTTTCCATTGGGCTCGTTGCTCGCTACACCGCACTGACTAATATGTTACATTATAACGCTCGTGTTACATTACACTGTTCTGTTACAGCCTTTAAGGTGACGCGTACTATGAATAAAAGATAACCCACTTCAGTGGTCAAATGGTCTCGGCCTCTTAGGAGTCACCCGCACAATTGAGTGGAATGAAAGGGAGATCAAGGTTTGAATCTCGATCAGGTGTAACGAGGGTGTGGTTTCCCACACTACCTCCAGTCAAATGCAAGTACATTTCCTCTTAATACAGACTTCCTGATCCCTATTTTATTAGTATAATTAATGTGAGCATAAAACTTAAATATGTATTGAAACTCACTGAAAAAAACCAACTAAGGTTATTATATATTTCTCTATTCTAAGGGTTTTGAAGAGTGCTTAGAAGAAATGTACCTGCATTTTAATGACGGTGGGATAGGTAAACCACTTCCAGTTCACCTAGCCGACATTCGAATCTCGGCCGCCTTGTCCCCGATAATACAGTTCAGTGTAAACCAGATGCCCTAGACATTGTAGCCCCTCAGTGTAGGTTTTAGGATTAATTACATGTCAATACGTAGGCCTACCTATTAACCGTGCCTTGGTACCAAGTCTGAATTTTATAATAAATCACTAAATGACTTAGTGAGTAAAATTACATTTTAAATTTAAAGCAAGCTTGTTCAAGGGCCTTGCTCTCCAATCAGCATTCCCGGCCATTGGGGCCAGTAACTTACACTCCAGAGAACATCTGCCCCACTGTGGCTATACCGGCCACCGACCCCACCAGCTCCTTGTAATCTTCCAGCGGCATTTTCTGTGAAATAAATACAGTACAAATTATAAAAACAACTACTCCACGCAGCGCCTGATTAGCCATTAGGCTGCAGCATAGGGCACAGGATTTTGAGGGGCCGGACATTTTGGGCCACAAGTTTTTTTTTATTGGGGCGTGAGAAATGTTGAATGAATAAAAAAATTTAAGGTCCCTGTTGACCTTATATAGGCGACTGGACGGGTTTTTAATTATTTTCCCGCCCATGACTCTCTGGCAAACATACTATCAGCCTGTCAGGGAGCTACATATTTTCTTGTTTAATGTAATCATAAGTTCAGTGGCGATCAACGATTGAGAGCCCCTCGGGGGCTGGTGCTCATTATTTGTATTCTCTGTGTAAAATGTTTTACATGTAAAAAAAATCTGTTTAGTGTTACAACAAAATAAAATCCATATAAATAAACAAAAACAAAATTTGTTTCCCATAGTAAAAATGAAACTTGAAATATTATAAGGCATTAAGATTCTTATTTAAATGTGAAGCTACTTGGATTTATAATGTAAAAGGCTAAGACAAATTCGTCATTCCCAGGGCGCCGGGCTGGCGCCTGTCGCTGCCAATATTTTCATTGAAAATAAATCAGTGTTAAATTTAAGTAGCCTATGTACAATTTTTATAGTTACCTCCTGTGTGTCAATATGAATACAACCTACTAAATAGTGGGTTTGCTTAATACATTTATTAATTTATAATATAATGATATAATTTACCTTTATTTATTAGTTTATTCTAGCATGCATAGTTATTAATTAATAATATAATAAATATTAAATTAAAACATGAAATAAATTTTAGACAGGCTATAAGCCCCTATGAATGTATTGGTTGATATCTAATTTTAGCATTATGGTTGGGGGCCGGTGGGTGGAATTGAGGGAGGGGGGGCGGGATGCTGCAAGGGGGCGCGCTACAAGCANTCTAATTTTAGCATTATGGTTGGGGGCCGGTGGGTGGAATTGAGGGAGGGGGGGCGGGATGCTGCAAGGGGGCGCGCTACAAGCATATTATCCTAGGGCGGCCTAAGCCCTTAATCAGACCCTGACTCCATAACTAATATGTGTACACTGTATTTTAGTGCAAGATATTTTAGGAATTTCATTAAAATGTGTTGTTCACGCCTGGATGGTTAAATTATGTTCGGTTGAGACAATTATTTTACTCATTAGGGGAATAGTACCCCTCGATAGTTCGAATGTAGACAAGAGGGTGTTAAAATTTGCTTAGGCCTACTCAAGCTCGCAAACCTAAAAGCTATTTAAATGTACATGACTCTCACATACAAAATATATCAAACTAAATAAAGTAAAATGCTGCAAACCTCAAAAATATTTACTTTTATTCTCTGTACTGTAATATCTAGAACAATAAAACGCTACTTACAACTTGAGAAAATAACTACGATACGTAGGAACCGGCCTCGCCACTGTTTCCGTTTGGTACTACGAGTCTTGATCAATTGCAATTATCTTATAAAATATCATTCTCTCCAAACTAACAACACGTGTTGACCTTGAACGACTCTACGTCACATCATTTTGTAAATCAAATAAATCTCACTGTTAATTGAAAGAAAGAAAAGTATTGCACGGTATTGCCTTTTTAGATTTTGCGCATGGATAAAAGATTTGTTCGCATCGACTTGAAGGAACAATTCTAAACCTGTAACGAGTATAGCTCGGCGTTAGCTGGGAGCAGATGGAACAGGCTGTTCTCTCTGAGGCGATGCGAACAGCTTTTCATTCCTTTCATCATCATCATTATCATGAACAGCTGTTTCCAGCGTGTGACTGGGTCCGTTTAGTAAAATGCCTCCATCTCCCTCTGTCCTTCCACCACTCTTCCTCCTACACTCTCTTCCATTCTCCTCCTCTGCAATTGCTGCTATCTGTTCCCATCTCTTCCTTGGTCTCCCTTGTGGTATCTTCCCTACATACTTCATACCCATTAATCTTCTTGGAATCCTCACCTCTTCTACCCTCATCACGTGTTCATACCATCTCATATTTTCTTCCTCAACTATCTCATGTACCACCTGTACCCCAACTCTTGACCGCAAGTCTTCATTCTTAACCCTATCTCTTCTGGTGACAGCTAGCATGCTCTTCAAAAATGTTATTCCCATAGTCTCCCACTTTCCTTGTTTCTCTTTTATCCAAAGTCCAAGTTTCCATTCGTTGCATACGTAACTATGGGTATGAAGTATGCTGTACGTACAACACTTCCTTACACTTCTGAGGCACCTTTCTTTTCCATAGTAGGTCTCTTATTTCTTTCAGTACTCTTTTTAAAGATGGGAGAAGAAAACTGTGTTTTATATCATCTCATGCAATCACCGGTAATCCAGTTTCACCAGAGTAGAGAGCTAGACTATGCAACCACCACCTATTTTAAATCTTAATTTTAGAAATCGATGTCTTTTATTATTATTATTATTATTATTATTATTATTATTATTATTATTATTTTTCTTGTATTCTAACACTTTTCATTGGTAGAAAATTTTCTTGTAGTCAACTCAAAATTAGTTAATTTTGTTCAATCAATTCAAGATTTTAAGTTAATCTTAGTTTGAAAATGGTGCGCTTTTTACTCTTCTTCAGTTTCAAATATGCCACACTCACTCACATTCGAGTGTTGGAGCAGAAAAGGCAGTTATTTTCTGTCATGGGTATAGTTGTAAATCTGCTCCCATGACGTGAACGTAAAACATTAAGAAAGGACAGATATAATTGTTTGTAACAGGCGACCAGAACACAACTTAAGTATATTAGATTCTGCACATGACTGAGGCCAACAGTGGAATTGGATCCTGGTGTAGGCTGCTTAGAGGAAAACATTAGGTGTTTGGTAATAATATACATTTTCATGTACTTGTTTAGAATGGTTCGTCAAATAATGGTTTTATTTCAATTTTGTTCTCAGTAATTATTAAAAATATCAAATATTAACTTATAGGGATATGTTACTATGGAGTAGTCTGTCTCTTATCAATTACGAGCTTATTGTGAATATAGAAGTTTTAAAGCTTACTTTAAAATCACATAACAATCTGTGTTTCTTAGAGGTTACTTTTTTTTGTAAAAGGTGGAATTTTAATTATAAATATTGTGCCCTTTAATATGAACAACTTGATAAAAATAAATCATATAAGAATTTTAACTAGCTCTCAATATTAGTAACTAAAGAGAAAGGAATGCATATCTTTACCACAATGGCTACCATGACTGTTTGTTTTTATAGATTACATACCCTACATAATAATTAAAGCACGCCTTTCCTTACCTAGTAGGAAAGAAATACTGCATATAGCTCGAAAACAACACCTCCACACTTAATCCACCCTCAATAACTTTCTCCACACTTACCTATCCTTGCATACTCCCTTCGCCTCAACAACATCCTCACCCCGAGTCATACAAGCTCTTTTATTTTTAAAACTTTTGAGGTTTTTTTTCGCCTATTCGTCTACAACATTTAGCCATGTTTTACATGGTCTACTCCTTTTGATCCTCACACTCTACCTTCATATATATTATATTGGCTTCGTCACTCGATTCATTCTCATCCTCTCATGTCCAAATCAACGTAGACGCTTCTTTCACATGGACCTATTGGATTCCTTTCCAAACCGCACTCTTTCAGCACCCATTCATTACTGACTCTGCTCATACGAGTTTTTCCACAAACATTTCTTGGATATTTCTTTACAACCGCATTCACCTTGCTCTTGTTTTTCTCTTGCCTGACAAATATTTATATATGAGCTTTGAAAAAAAGATTTCTTAAATCAGATAGCGGCAATAATTGAACTATGCTACTCAGGAATTCCATCAAATACAGACAGCACTGTATTTTGCTTATATATTGTACACATAGAGAAATTTAGATTTGGTTAATAAAATCTCTTTGTCAAAAAGAATTTATTTTAAAAATCTAAGAAATAAGAATAATTGATTTAGGTTGTTGGAATATGCCGAAAATTTATGTGATTTTTATACATATTTTATAAACATGGTAGCTATTGATTTTGATTCATACTTACTCTTTTTTCCATTTGAGGCAAACTAGTCAAATTATTTACTCTTCACTTCTTCAAAATGGCAACAGGGGTCTGGTCAGAAGACGAGTTAGGAAGGAAATGGGATGTATGTTTGAATGATGCAGTTTTGAAACTAGGTAACGATTTTATATCGCAATAAATTAACACATTTTATTTAGTATTGTTAGAACTAAAAGTGCTGGACCTTTTTTAGGTCATAATTTTAATAAACTAAATGCCTGGTGTTGGCCCCTCTATTTGTATTTATGACACTAGAATATTTTTTTTTATAAACTGTTATTAAAGTGATTTAATTGTTGGTGTCTGAAATATCTCCGATTAATTTACATTGTCACTTGGGAATATTGTTAATATTTTTAACCTTTACTAATATTTAGCTAGAAGTTGGTCTTAAATTTGGGGAACAATAACTTAGATATTGATTTTATACATTAAAAGGACTTGGTGAGTAAAGTAAAAAAAAATGTGATTGAAGAAACTGCCAGAAATTGTATGGTGAAATAATAACTAAAAGAGTAACAATCATATCTTGAATGTAAAAGGTTTGTTCTTATTCCGAGGTGCCACACAATCTTATCTTGCACGAGCCGAACTTCTTTTGAACGTTAAATTGTCTCAAGCCCTTCTGGCTTAGTACTTATAATATATTAATTAGGAACCCAAGAGGTTGTGTGAAAGAACAACCTTTAGAGACTTGGAATGAATAGAATTCACCACCTCCTAAAGGTAAGAAAGCTGATGCATTGAACCCTGGTGTAATTTAATATACTTTGATAATAAAAACATTGGTCACTATTATTTGTTTCAGGAGGGGGGCTAGCTGTGGGTGCGGTCTTCTCCTTACTTTTTTTTAAGCGTAAGTAATTTATTAAAAAAAGGATGAAACCTAAGAACAATTTTTCTAGATAAACCTGAAAATCACAACATTTATATTAGCATTACGGTATACTCACATAAATGGGAATCCAACAATACTAAATTAAAAATGAGTTGATTAAGGCGCACTAATCTTCTACGGCGACTACACTTCATTCTCTTTTGTAACAAACCAAATTTCTTGTAAATGGTTAGCTATACTTTTATCTCAACAAAAACACTCTTGTACATCCACTAGCGATTTTACATCTCACCAAACTCATACAAGGCTCCATTAGAACTGAACTGAAAACTCAGAGTAAAGATCTGAGTGGACACACCCATCGTAAGTCAAATGTTAAAATAAAGTAAGCCTAATAACTTTTAAGACTAAATAATGTAAGAAAATGTTTATCATTACGTTCCTTTCCAGCCTAGTTTAACCTAACCTTCATTACTGTATTTACTCGGCTAACTTTTATTTAACCTTGTTACCATTCCATTCACTAATAAATTATAATCTCAATTAATATTCATGAAATAAACGGTTTAACTTTGGTAGTATAAGATGTCATATTGTAAGGGATTATGAATCAAATCACATGTTGGTCCAGTATGTTTACGTTTGGACTTAACCTGTTGATTTGTTTAAATGTAGTACTTAAATAAAGTAATTATTATTATTGGATTCACTGTTTCCTTGCGAGTTTAATGATAGTATTAATTTTTTAATGATTTGCTATCTTAAGTAAAATTCAGTGTATCATGAAAAGGTACTTTTGCAACATCCGATAAAAATCTTACCTTTAACAATTTGTTATGTTTAATTTTACCACTTTAGCTAACTAAATAGCTATAGGACACAATTTTTTTGGTGTGTGTTCTTAAATATTACTAATTTATGGCTTTATTGCATTCACGCTTACAATTAATTTTGGAATAATTTTTTGCTAGTGGTTGCTTGTAAATAGTTTCCCTCTCCCCTTCCGTACAAATGAGGGTACATTTCCTCAAACATGTTATCTTCCTTATTCCTCTTTCATTAGCATAATTAATGGATGTGTATAATCTGAACGAGTACCAAGATGTATACAAAAAATGATAGTTAAATATATTGTTTACCATACTTGATTATGAGACACAGGTAGTATCATATTCATTTGAGTAAAAAATGACCACCACAACATTGGATTTGTACTCAAAGGCCTTTGGCTTTGTGAACCAATGCTCTTATCACTGAGCCATCTTATATCTACAGCCACTCTTCACATGTTGTTCAAGTTAATCGTCCCTCTCATGTCTATTATTTAGAGTTAAGTGGGTCACAAAAGATTGTCATTCTAAGCAGGGCTATGGACTCGTTACGCCAAGCCTACGACTCATAACTCCTCTATTTTTCTACTGTCCGTCTTTCTTCAGAAATGGCTAAAGTATATTAATTAGTAATAACAAATTTACTACCATCATCATCAACATCGTGAACCGTTTCCAGCCTGTGGCCAGGTCCGTTTATTAAAATGCCTCCATCTCCCTCTTGTCCTTCCACCATTCTTCCTCCTGCACTCTCTTCCTCTCACTTGCACACTTGCTGCTATCTGTTCCTCCCATCTCTTCCCTACAAACTTCATATCAATTCATCTTCTTGGAATCCTCTTCCCCTTTCATCCTCATTATGTGTCCATACTATCTCATCCTTCCTCTATTATCTCGTGTACCCCAATTTTTGACATTACATCTTCATTCCTAATCCTATCTCTTCGGTGACGGCTAGCTTCATACCCATGGCCTCCACTTTAAGTCGTTTCTCTTTTAGCCAAAGTCCAAGTTACGTTACAATGGGTATAAAATATGCTCAATGCAACACTTCCTTACACTTCAGGGGCACTTCTATTTTCCATAGCAGGTGTAGAAAACCTCTCCCTGCTGCCCTTGTATCACTATATCTTCTCTGCTGCTCTGTTTTGCCTCAATCACACTACCAAGATACTTTACACTCTTTGGTTCTTTCAACTACTCCATCCAGTTCTATCACCTTTCTTGGCCTTGTCACAAATTTACTACAATAAACTGCTCCAATGCAGATTACTTCATGAGAAGCTTCTTTGGCATTGATAATTTATATTTGAATAAATTTGTCAAACAAAATTACAAATATTGGTCATAAAAATATAAAATAAAAGATTTTATTTTAAAGTTGGAGTCGGTACAGTACACTCTAAGAACTGTTACGTATTTTGGTTGAGCCAATTAGAAATAGTTATCCTAAAATCAACACGTCTGCAACAAACGCTGGAAGTAATTATTATGGTTGGTGTTGTAGGAAGAAGCTGGCCGGTAGCGCTGGGGACAGGCTTTGGTCTTGGTATGGCCTATTCCAACTGTGAACAAAGCATCAACCTTAATTTGGAGTCTTACGAAAAACCAAAGGTAAGTTCATATTAACTTTTCACTTTTTAAAGAAACAGTTTATATAATTTTAGTTTTGAGCTTGATGGATGAAATATATGTATTAAATATAAAAATAACTCTATGGCTTGAGCTATACCGACCGAGCTGTGGCTGCTATTAGAGATGATAGTGCTAACATTTGCAGATAGAGGGTGCCTTGTGGTCAACACAACAAACCCTCTGTCCATTGATCTCAGTTTTTTAGACCAGAGCCACTACCTATTTAATCAAGTAGCTCCTCATTCGTCCTCAAGAGGCCGAGTCGACCTCGTGCCAGGAGGCTGTGGGTTTGGTGTATACCTTGTTTGTGGCCTAGACTTAGTTGAATATGTGCTGTCCAAAACCTTAGCTTGGTACCTACTTGTACGAGTGCTGGGTTTGAATTTTAACTATGGCAGAAAATGTAACTAGGGCTGGTTTTATTTTCTTTCACTAAGCTATACATACTTTTAAATAAAATAAAATATATAGCTTTTTTAAAAAAAAAAAAACAAGTCTTTTAATAATATTATATTTTTGTTTCAGCCAAAGGAAAGACAACATATATAATCACCTTAGTTGATACACAGCAGTCAAATTTTTGTTTACTTAAAAAATATAAAAGGAAACATTGAAATTTTACTAACATTTAATCAAACGTTAGGTAAGGTAGCTTAAATAATTTATAGACTTCAATTTCATAACTTTCGCACATGTATAATAAACTTCAATTTGATGAAGCGAATTTCTGCAGAAACCTCTTGATTTTATTTAAATAAAATCCTGCAGAAGACACAATTTGATGAAGTGCAATCCTGCAGGAAAATCTTGAATTGATGAAGCGAAATCCTGCACACTATCCTTGATTTGAATTTATAAATGTACATAATGTTTAATCAGAGTATATTGGAATAAATATACAATAATAATTATCGTTTATTTGTGTTCAAAGTTTATTTCATTTTATATTATATGTAAAAAATAAATAATTTATTTGTTTTAAATTTTTTTTTAAACTATGATGAATTATTTCCACTAGAACCTTGTTAATAAAAAAAATTTAGTGTAGGTGTATTTTCATCTCACAAGCTGATGTATTATGGGGCCTTTTTATTTATAAGAGTACCGCCACGCCATTAGGCTAGCACCTTTTCAAAGCGGGAACTCACCTGCTGTGTAAGGGTTTGGTATCCACTAGTCTGGGGAACAAAGCTTGCGAAGCTCCTCTAACCCATAATGGCTGTGTCCTTCTAGTGTAGACACGCACATTACATGCGCAGCGAGAAATTTAGGAACCAATGACCCTATGCTTGCCATGGATCCCTGTCCTCACGGGACAACTGGGAAAACAAGACTCAAACTTCTCTTTCTCCATCATTGGTCTACCGCGACTTAGACCATGCGGCCACTGAAGGGGTGGTTACACAAATAAATATATTGGTTATGAAAATATTCTTCTGGTAAACTACCACCAAAAGGTTGTAATTGTTATAGAAAACAAGAACTAATTAATATGCATAATTGTGATTAAACAAATGAAAGAAATGAGTGTTCCCATGACATTTTTATGAGATGAACAGTTAAGTCAATGGCTGCGATTGCAAAACTATGCCACACATCATTAAACAAAACATTACCTGTATAAATCTATGCTGTACTAATGGTTTCTATTTGGAGGGAGAGCCAAGTCAACACACTTATAATAGGATTTTGGTAGAAATAAATTTTTTTTAAGGTCAATTTGTATAACATTTTACTATAATGTTATTTTCTACATACTTCAATTTCATAATTTTCTTTGGCATTCTTTTTCCATTGTCATTAGATGCCGATACCATCTTGTGTACTCCCTGTACCCCCACTCTTTTCCAAATAACTCCAATCCTAATCTTGTTTCTCCTCAAGACAGCTAACACACTCCTCACACACTTCATTCCAATGGCCTCCACTTTCCTAGTCTCTCTTACGTTCAATGTCAATGTTTCTGCTACATATCTGATAACGTGTACAAAGTACACCCTGTACAGCACTTCAAGGTCAATTCTCTTCTCCGTAGCAGGTCTCTTACACACCATAGAACATCTCTCTACAACAGGTCTCTTACACACCTATAGAACAACTTTCCCTGCTGTCCTCTTCTTATTCTATTCCTTCATGAGTCGATATCTTCATAAATCCTATCCATGAATATTTGAAAGGAAGTGCAGAGAGAAAAGAAAGTCACTTTAGTGTTGTATACTTTATTGGGCATAGTAAACATGGCAGCAATAATAACATGTTAAAACACATGAGAGTTTCATAACACAAATTCCTCCGCACAGAACACAACAAACATAACATACCTTAGTTCGTATCGGTGACTAAGATCATTCACCTGCTTATTTACATTAACAAATTTTAGGAGAGAAAAGAACTGTAATGGCTTCTTTATGTAATGTTTATTTTGTTAACCTTTAGTTTTATCACAAAACATAAACTTGGGATAATTAGCGCAAGAGATCACTCTTATTTAAAAAATATCAATTTACCGTGAGACAGTAGAGGTGGTGGTGGTGGTCGGTGCCCAAGGAAAATTCCCCACTACAGGCGCCCTAGATTAAAAAAAAAAATTGCAGTGTTCTCCCCAGGGCCTTTAGATAAGGTGCCTAGCTAAAATTAATGTTTGTAGCACAAAACATTATATATTGCGAAATATTCCATTCCCACCCTTCTACTTAGTAACGCCACCTGACTGTAAAAAAGTACTTGGGGGAGCAATGAATTGTAATGTTCCATGCACCCAACTTGGCTCAATCTCAACTGTCGGCACTCGTGAACCAATATTAATCAACAATACATTATGTAAACTATACTGAGAGGTGTGCAAAGTTAACTTTTTCAATTCAAAGCAAACGTGAATCAAATATAAGAAATATTCTCTTAAGCCAAATCAAAGTTCGAATAATATTTTTTTAAAGGCTGTTTAAGGCTTGGAAAAATAATTATATTGTGGTTATTTATTTACCTTTAAGTATATAAATTACTTGGAAAATGTCTAATTGCACAGTAATTGTTGGTAATATTGTCTATCACAACTCGGTTTCATTGGATTTTTTTCTATACGACTGATTTGTAATGTATATAGCAGCTCAAAATGGCAATAACTCAGCATAATTATTGACAATTATAACTTAATATTTATATTGGCGAACTCGGAATTTTTTTCGAAGCGAAGCCGAAGTTTATAAGCTTTGCAACCCCCCCACCCCAAACTGCTTATATTGTAATTAATAATAAATAATTACATGTTCACAATATGATCTCAGTACAATATTTTTTGAATTTTGAAAGTACTTTTAAATAGTTATACCTTTACTAAATAAGCAATTAAAAAAACACATGATAGTTAAAACTCTATCTAAGGTAGAGTAGAAAGTGACCAGAGTCAAGATATATATATATTTTTTTAAAGTGTTCAAAACAAATAAAAAATTGGGCAAAAACGCTTGGTCATTGCAACAGTTCTTGAATATGTCGTGAGCATCGCAGAATTAAAACAGATCTTGTTTTCTCTTTATTTAAAAAGTTCAAATACAATGTCGCTCATAATAAATATCCAAGAACTGTTGATAGTGCTGTGACTAAACATATTTAATGAAGTGAAATTTTAATTATTTTGGCCAAAAATGTTTTTAGCTATAAATAGTGGCTTTAGCCAGAACTTATCCTCCTTGCCACCTTGAATATGAAAAATAATAAAAGAACCTTACAAACTAAAGTTAATCAGAGCCTAAATAAACATGACTTAGGTACTTTTGACTAAACTTTAGACATAATACAGTACCAATATTAGTTCTAAACAGCTAGGAGTAAGATAACTATATTTATATTTAACTCTTTATCTATAAAATATGTAAATAGTTTTATTATTAAGAAGTCTTTCATTTCATAGGTAATGTGGCACTTCATTAAAATCAAGACTTAAGTATAATTTGTCTACGTAGTTGTCGATTGTATACTCGGCTTACAAGCTATATAGTATTTTGTACATTAATACTAGAAATATGTTATCTTATTATGTAAAGTGAATTGTTTTTCGTGCAACACCGTGTGGTTCAAAAACAGCAGAGGAAATGCAGACCGTGCAATATTGTATAAAAGACAGCAAAAAACACGATTCTAATATTTCTGCTCAATATTCGCTCAATAAAACCTCAAAATGTTTTTTTTTATTTCCAGTATGCTTGGCATATTTTTATGTTAACAATTCCAATGTGTTAACATGTTTAATTAGTTAAAATTTTCTTAATGCAATCTACTATAAAATTCAATGTAAAAACATGATGGATTAGGTTAAAGGTTCTATTATTTTTTTAACTTGGATATTACATAGTCACACATTACTATGCAAAAATGTTCAATGATTACCAACTAAATTGATATTTTAAAATGCAGTCAAACTTGGTTATATCGAGTCTTTATTTAATAAACTATTTTATGGCGTTATATGAGTGTCCTGCAATAGAAAGGTGAAAAATAGTTAAGGGGAGATAATAAAATAAAGACATAAAACTCAAATAGAGTAGGCCCCACTCATTTGGCGGGTTCGCTGTAAAGCGAAACATAGCCTCTTTTCACTTTCAAATGCAGATAAAATGTTTATATTTAAGGTTTGTTTGCATTTCACAGTGCAAGCAAGTGGAAAGATACCTGCTATCATCATTTTGAGTAGTCAGCTTTGTTATGACCTGAGACACACACAGCAGCTACAAATGAATAAATCTTTCAGTAGAATGAAAACTATCAAATTATCATACAATAGTTTTCATTGTTCTATAAGAGATAGCCAGCCAATAAT
>CABFWB010006859.1:0-29359 GCA_902151455.1 Timema bartmani
ACGTTAAGTTAACTTTAAGTTAACGTTACGTTAAGTTACGTTAAGTTAACGCTAAGTTGATCGTGATCCCGGCATAAAATACATCTGGCAGTTCAGTCATTCACTAACGGATAAAATGCAGCCTACAGGTCAGTCATTCACTAACGAGCAACATACATCTGGCAGTTCAGTCATTCATGAACGGTCGACACACAGCTTGTAGTTTAGTCTTTCACTAACGGAGGACGTGCAGCTTGCAGGTCAGTCGTTCACGAACGTGGAACAGACATCTGGCAGTTCAGTAGTTCACGAACGGCCGAAATACAGCTTGCAGTTCAATCAATTGTGGACGACATACATCCGTGAAAATATTATTATATAATATTTTAGAAGATTAGTGGTTATTGCTGGTAGCTCTGGAGCAATTAATAATGCGTAGGTATAGTAGGATTTAGATAGCAAGACACTTTTAGAAAATACAAACAAATTTTATTTTGCAGCCAACATTGATAATATTTTAATATATTGTAAGTACTATTTTTAGGTATTAATAATATTGATTATCACACGACTTGAAGTATGAGTTTATGAAATTAGATCTAGTAGCTATTTTAGGCAAAAGATAAGGTTCTTCCTATGCCAATTGGACTGTAGCTTTGCTAAACAAGGGAAATGTCAAACAAATAGGCGGCCATACACAATAATTCTTTTCCGCACGATTATAGGGACGCCATTCCTTCTTACGGGAAATAACGCGTATGTAGTGCCGCTTAATTAACTCCTTCGTGATAAAATCTCGGAACATTTACAGTTTAGCTATTCTTGAACAAAACTTTTTTGCGGAATGAGGTTTTTTCATTAGAATATATCTTAATATGTGTTCAACCTCTCGGAGCTGACAAATTAGTTTGGCGGAAGTTTAGATGAATTATTTGATGATCAGAAAAATTGAAACATTTAGAAATGAATTTAATAATATGCCACGTAAATATTGTGAGCGTGAAGATGCTTTCGAAAACAGTGAAAATAAATTTATAACTTTTTCAGATTGAATAGACAGTGTGCTTTGAATTTCATTGAATGTTTTGAAGAAGCAATGGGAGCACCTAATAGTGCACCTATTAGTACGGAACTAAAGATTTAAATTAATAATATAAATTAATATTATAAATTAATGTTAAATAACGACTAGTATTGTATTTTAAAACCACCCAGAAATGTCCCTTCTCTAATTTAATTGCTGGCTTATAAGATTTTTTTAAAGAAATATTTGTATTTGCTGTTATTTTAACTAGAGATTTAAAATAAAGTAGCATTGATTTCTGAAGGTAAATTCTTCACACGGATTGGTTGGAAAAATAAGCGCAAATGATGACGTATGGTGACGTCACTACTGTTATTACCACCAGTTTCTTCCATGTTTAGTGAAGAGAGAAATATATCAAATAAAAAGGCGCCATTTGGGGAGTATTTTGGACGCAAAGTTGCGCCATTTTAGACTTGCACTGGAGGAGATTCGCACCCTTTGGTAAGTACAGACTTTGAAGTTTGTATTTTTGCACCATAAAGCATGCTCATATGAAACTAGACGACATAAAAACTAATTGCAAGATTTTAAACTCGAAAATATCAATTTTATTGAATGAAACTATGGGTTTGTGTAGAGTAAGGGTGCATAACCTTTTTGCACCCGAGGGCTACTTTAACTTTAACTGATCAATGGTGGGCCGCAAGACTCTAACCCCTACCCCCATTCCCCCACTTCACCAAACACCTAGTTAACTTTTCCCTCTTATCCTAGTTTTACCAATATGCCTAAACATTATTGTGAAAAATATTGTTTGAAAAGCGTACTTATGAGACAGATAAAAAACTTACACAGCTACTCTTAAACTAGATCTAGTAAGCTATTGAGTAAAGAAAGAACAACCATGCGTTTAAAAACTTTTGAAGTTACAGAAGGAACAGCTATTAGATTACAAAATAGTTATTTTTGTTTGTAAATAAACATTAAAAAAACTAAGACACAAATAACTGAACTAAAATTATTTATTTGAAAGAATGCATATGTTTACAAAAGAAAAAAACACATTGATATGCCGCCAGTACCGTTTAATTATAGTAGGCATTTTGAGATACTTGACATTCTTGGTTTTTTTTATAGGTCTTTCAATATCGGGCTCAAAGTTGTACACAATAATTTGATCTATTTCATCAAATAAAATTATTGTTCAAATAAATAGGTGCTTTCAAATAATGTCGCTGTTTTTAGAGCATGATTGTTCAATGCTTAGGTTTCCTTAGTCAATTCATTTTTATAAAATTTTAGTAGAGACACATCTGAAAATTTTGCGTTTAATTCAAAGCTACATTTAAGATCAATTAGCTCCATCTGGAAGTCGGGTGATCCAAAACCAGACAATTTAAAATTATGTTGACCTCTAGCGGGTCTCATAGAGTGAGGATAGAGGACATAGGTTGTGCACAACTGAGATAATCGCAACACCTAAACCCACAGGAAAAAAGTTGTGCTTTCCAAGCGTCACAATACATGTGCGGCGCAGTACGCAATGCATGGATTGTAAGGAACTGAAAACTTGAATATCAGGGGTCAAATACCAGTTGTTTCCTTGACAACGCAATGCGTAGTGCGTCAACGTGATATGTGCGAAACAACATCCCGACTGCTTTTGGAGAAGTCAAGTGCGACCTGCGCAGCGCGTTAAGACGTGTTGGTGCGTATTGTGGTCATTTCTTGTATAGTTAATTTCTTTGAAATGAGATGATGACGAAGAATTGATAGATTTGGTGTTCAGACATAATATTCAGTGGAAGATAAGTGATCCGGAATATAAATTACAACATGAAAAATGATAGAATTAACGCTAACACGCTTCTCTTCTTAGGCACACTCATAAAAAGAAAAGCTTAAAAGCCCGCATCACGTACCAATCAACTCTGTGATATAATCGGCTAGAAATCGTAGATTTACAAGAACATGATTGCACGCGGATCATTTATGATTAAACATTAATGACGATAAAGAGTTAATAGAAGTTCCTAATACTGAATATTGTTGAAATATTAAACTATATTCGGATAGAAATTGCATAGGAAAGGCTGTCTTTGACCATTTTAGAATGGGTTCACTATGCACAAATCTTCATTCTGTCATAATAGGGATATAGGCCTACTGTAGTTATTAACAAGAAAATTTGTTGCTTTTCCCCCCATCGTCTCCGCGGAAAATTTCGAGTAATCCTTCAAATACGAATGCATTACATACATTTCTGGTATATCGTAGGTCTTTTTGCTTCCCTTTTACACCCTTACCTCGTACGCACACAAAGGCATATGCGAGCCTGGAGCTGAGTTGGGCCTGCTGTGATGAATGCTCTTAATACCACAGAGCTCTACGTAACCCTGAAAGACTAAATGCGATGGAGCACTGCACATATGTCTAGACTGAGAAAAACATTTGCGCAACGTGAAGCGCATTAAGCTATTCTCGAAAGCATTGCGCCTTGGATGTATTGCGTTGCTAGAAAAACACAGCCTTTAAGCTTGATTCCCACGTTCGACGAAAATAGAGAGTGGCGCATCAATTCACACGATAGCAGAAATGTTGACCCATCATGCTTTTGCAACACAAATGAAAAACAGCTGAGTATCGACATAATTTATTACAGAGTGGATAAACACCTCTTCAAGATTAGTGTAGAAATGAATGTTTTCATATTATTTAGCTACGCAGTGAAGAAAATTAAAACAGGAAAATAACGACACACCCGCTTTCCATTTAACGAATTATTTCAAATATCTTCACATCCAAGGGTGGATGCAGGCCATTCTGTTGAGGGGGAGACTGATTTTCATCATACTCCTACAAGTATAAATTTAACAATTATTATAAACCCACCTCGGTGGCGTAGTTGGCTAACGCGCTAGTCATGTTGAGCTCGGCTGCCGAGAACGGGGAGATCGAGGTTCGAATCTTAGTTGGGTGAACTGGGGGTGGTTTTTTATAAATGGTTTTCAACTCTCCCTCCACGCAAATGCGTGTTCACTTCCTCTCAATTCAACCTTCCAAATTCCTAATCCATTAACGTAATTAGTACTTAAGCGTATAACCCGAATGGGTAGTAAGACGTGGTGCTAAATAATAATAATAATAATAATTAACAATTATAACTAATCGAGATTTTAATTTATAATAATTTTAATAATAATATTTCTAAGCTATAGCAAAATTAATAACTATAGTAATACAAATAGGACTTTAAAGAAAAACACGTTAACACATCTGTAATTTTAATTAAAAAACATAAAACAAAAAAGTCACTGTCACAATAAAAGTAATAAATATTTACATGGGCCTAAAATGTGTAAGTATTAATAGAAAAAATATGTATTTTAATACAAATAATTAGTTATCATACTAAATTTAGTTGAGAGTTTTAGTTTTAAGCCATATTTTTTCCTGCACAGCTAAGTTGAAAGCGTTATTCATTAGGTCATGCTGGAGTTAGTGTTAGGGAGGAGCTAGTCAGCCATTCTTTGCAACATTGATTTATTGGTTTCAATGTTTATGATTATTTTCTATGCGGGGGAGGGGGGATAATGATCGATTCCATCACCCCTGAACTGTCACTTCCTCAAAACAGTAGACATAGCTGTATGCTTGTATCTTGCTTGTATGTACATTCGAACTGATTGTATAGGTTGGTTTTGAGATTCGATTGGTTCTCTGAAGCATATTTTATGGTTGAGTGCGGACAAAGCTGAGGTTGTTTCAAGTAGTGATGTAGTTCATGCATATTTCTAGTTTTTGGTTTTGAGATCATCACGTGAACCCATTTAAGTTCTGCTCTTGTTTGTCAGCGAACTTGAATCCACAGTAAGTTTTCTTTGTCTCAGCCTGATAGCCTTGCGTCGCTTTCACCTCGGCGAGTTATTAAATCTATCCATTTTTTTTCTCTTTCTTCAGCTTTATATTTTGCTCCTTGTCTAGAGAGGGTGCAAACTCCTCCTTGGAACTCTTCCCTTCACATCTCATGGCAGGGAAAGACTAAAATGGGGGAGTATTAACAAGTGTTCCAGGAACTTTTCTACTAGGGGCTTGAGGGGGTAGTGAGGGGAGGAAAGTTGGTTGGAGCAACTTAGAGAAAGGTAAGGGGAAAGAGTTCAAACTTGTTTACCTAACTTTCCCTATGGAAGTATCTGAAATCTTGTGTACGGATAGCTTACTTTACACTTTGTCTACTTTTCAGATATACAGTTTATAAAAAAATGAAGTTAAAGGTGAGATTTATACTCTTGTACATGTCGTAACACATGGTTAACACATACAAACCCACGGGAATTCAAAATATTATAATCTAAACTAAACCTAACATAAACTTGGTGTGGGCACATCTTATGTTGCGTTGATCATGTCGGTTCTGGTTTGCCGCTGATAGGAAGGTCTCGGATAGAATCTTAGCTGGGTGTACTGAAGTGATTTTTCTTAAATAATTTTCCACCCTCCTTCCACTCACATGTGGATAATGTACTCTAATTTCTACCTCCCCCTTCTCCATTAGCATCGTTATTTAAGTTTTGATAGTGTGAATTGGTTATAAGATGAGGCTAATTTAATACAATCAAATATTAATAATATTGCAACAGATTCTATCCAGAAGAATGGGATTTTATCCCAACCGGATTCATTAAAAATATATGTTTTTTTCCTCCAAAAGTTGGTCTCTTAACCACTATTAAAACAAATTATCATGGTGTTCTTCACTATGTTTGTATTATAACTTTTTTATATCTATTAGGACCATTACTATAGCATCCGACTAAAAAACAACAAACTATTCTTTGGCCCATGAAAGAAGGAGGCTTTTAATATTCCCTGATGTAACGTCACAGAGTTTCACATCGACCACGAGTCATTGCCTATCTAACTGTCACTTTATCAACAAAAATCCTATCGAGTTAATTTCCTTTCGTATATTTGGGCTACTCAAGTTTTCCCATGGTGCCAATTTGTAAGTCATGCTTTACATGCGCGTACTACTTAAGGCGCTAACTGATGGTAAATAAGGTTCTCTTATCACAGATAAAGGTATAGTAGGATTATTATATAAAACAACCTTTAAAAAACCCCAGAATACTGGACCAAGGACTTTATAGACTTAGTCATGGTGGCTCTAAAGAAGAAGAAACAAACCAAGAAATGCAGTGACCACAGGACCATCAGTCTCATCTCTCATGTGAGGATGATAGTGGCAAAAATAAACAATAGGTGACTGGTAAAAAAAATATAAAGTTTAATGGAAAAATAATAATTTGGATTCAGAAAAGGAACCATAGATGCCACCGGGATGCTGAGAATAATTTCAGAAAGACTGCTGGAATTCAATGAATAAGTTTATATTGGTTTAATTGACTGGAAAAAGGCGTTCAATAGAATTATGATAAATGGTAAATTGATGGAAATATTCAAGAAGATCGGCACCAACTGGGGAGACGAAGGCTGATTGCAAAACTCTACCTAGGACAGCGAGTGAAGGTGAGGCTGAATGATGGAGAGACCAACAACGTAGAGATAGGAAGAGGAGTGGGACAGGGATGCTGTTCGTCACCCAGTCTGTTCAACTTGTACAGAGAGTGGCTGGTCAGGGAAGCCTTGTACGGACGTGACACTCTCAGGATAGGAGGACGCGTCATCAACACAACAAAATATGTATATGATATAGCATTGTTGGTCAAAAATAAAGAGGAGTTGCAGGTATTGATGGACCAGCTGGGAGAGATAGGGAGAAGATTTGACATGAAGATCAACATTTAGAAATCAAAAGTGATGGCGGTTTCAAAAAATGAAGAACTACTGAAAATCAAAATTGAAAACCAGGAGTTGGAAAACGTAGAGCAGTTCAAGTACCTAGGAAGCCTGCTGACAAATGATGCCAACTGCACCAAGGAAATTAGTTCGAGGATTTCTATGGCCAAGGAAGCTTTCTACAAGAAGAGTTTACTGCTGAGCAGAGAGTTTAGTTTGGATATGAGGAACAAACTGATAAAGTGCTACATTTGGAGCATCGCGCTGTAGAGAGCAGAAACTTGGACTCTTAGGAAGATGGAAAAGAAATACTGGAGAGATTTTAAATGTGATGCTTGATAAGACTTGAGAAGATCAGGTGGACAGACAGGGTGACAAATGATGAAGTCCTAAGATTAGTGGGTGAGAAGAGAAATATTTTGGATGTGATTAGTTGGTACAAAACAAACTGGATTGGACACATCCTTAGGAGGAATCGTCTTCTGCATGTCATCATAGAAAGAAAGGTTGAGGGAAGTAAGATCTTAGGAATAAGGAAGATTCAAATATTGGATAACTTGAAGAAAAGAAGAACATTATTGTAGCTGAAGGATGAGGCAGAGGACGGAGTGTATTGGGGGTCAAAGTTCACTGACAAAAGGAATGAACCTGTCGTAAGGCAGAGCACCTTATAATAATATTTTACTATATTATTAGTAATATTTCACAGATATTGTTTTTTCTATCAGAATTGGCCGCTACAGATCACACCAATAATTGACGTTTGAATATATAAATCAAGTTTTCTCATATCTTTTACCGTTAAATCTGGTTATTCCTACCATAATCCTATTATAATAATCATGTACCAAAATAAAATAATATAATGTCAAAATTATTATTCGAAACATTCTCAGCGTGAGGTTGGTTTCGGGGCACATTTTAACAGAAGGTTATTTATAATTTAATTTATGAGAAAATAATGAGGTGAGTATTTGTGGGTAGGGACAGGGGTGGACTGGGCCACTGGGGCACTGGAAGGTATCCCGGTGTTCCGGTTTGATTTGGACTGTTTCAACTACTTTAAATTAAAATAAAACCATCCATTCTATTATAAATGGTTGAATTTATTAAATTTTAGTCAAACGTTCCAAGGAATAGGCCCAATGTTGCCCAGAATAAAATAATTTTCAAAGATATAAGATGGTATTTAATGTAAAAATGTCTCGTTTGTTGTTTATTGTTGTTGTCTATAAATAGTTTCTTATGCCAAACATAAAATAATTTGTTTGGGGAATTCTGACTTTTAATAGCTTTGTAATCTAACAAGTAGTGGGTGGAGGATCATTTTACAAACTTAAATATATCAAAAATAGACTCACAGATACTGTCTTACAGCTTAGAAGCATTTTAACTCATGTAAATTTAAAGTAGAAACCGATGTTTTAGGTGGACTGAATAGTGACGTAAGTATCGATAATGTAGCTGAAATGGCCTCAGGACTAATTTACTAAAAAATATAAATACTTCACCTCACTACTTCATCTTACACAGAAACATTAGCTTGAGTGGTATTTATGAATGCATGCTCAGGGCCGACATATTTTGTGGTCTCGATCTGCTTTAAACCTACCAGTCCACCCCTGGTAAGGAAACTAGTTAAGCTCTAAGGGACTCTAGTTCGATCCCAGGCTGTGTACATGAACAATTTATTATTCACCTGCTAGTCCATTTCCTTCACATATTGCTCTACGTCACAAGTGACTATGTTACAAGCTTTACTATTCTCTCCCTACCGAAGTGGATACTACTTCTCACAAGGTCAATAAATTAATCAATTACCTTGTTCACAGTATGTTAAGGGAAGAAGACCAAGATGAAAAAATATTGGTCAATATAGTATTAGGTGACCTGGTGGTGTAGGGGTAAGGTGTCAGACCTCTGTGCTGTGGGTCCGGGGTTCAATCCTCGGTCCCGACACAGATTTATCTGATTGCCAAACCCTTCCTTCACCTCTGACAAGACGTGTATTAATCACAACTTGTGAATGTGAGGAATGCCAGGTCTCCACCGTGGTTCAGATTCCACGTTAAACTGTAGGTCCTCCATTTCATCTCATAATCACCTTAGCACTACACATTAGCGTAAGTGCGTATATCCCAAACGGGTAGTAAGACGTGGTGCTAATAATAATAATAATAATAATAATAATAATAATAATAATAATAATAATAATAATATAGTATTATATTTCAAGATAATGTGATTTGTGGTGAAAATGGTTGTAGTGTGAAGCTTTCTATCAAATTGTTGGAGTTGTTGACATATTTAACATTTGGTATATATATGGGATTGGGCTCTCTTAATTGTGGTGAGTTCTAAATCTCTTATTAAGAGTAAGTGGCTCTTTTAACTCTGATAGGTATCTGTAGCAACCTTATCTTGCTGGTATACGTTATGGTGTAGATATAAAATAGTGTCATAGTGTAACCAGTTGTTGACATCTCTCCTGCTTTCAAGGCATGTAAAACTCAGAATATATAAAACAATTATTTTACCCGTTGTTATTCATGGTTGTAGAACGTGGTTTCTGACCCTACATGATGAAAATAAACCTAATATTTTCGAAAACAAGGTGCTTAGGAAGATAGTTGGTCCGAAAAGGGATGAATATAATGGAGAGTGGTGGAGATTACGCAATTATGAGCTACATACCCTGCACTCACCACATGATCTCGCAAGGCTAATCAAGTCTCATGGATTACAATGAGAAAGATATACAGTGTGAATGGGAGATTCTAGAACCTGGTTCAGGGTATTGACTGGCAAACCCAATGGGAAGAGACAATTGGGAAGACTTAGATGCAGATGGGAGGATAACATTAGAATGAACCTGAAAGAAATAGGGTGTAATGAGGTGGGCTGGATATAACTAGCTCATGATAAGAATAAGTGGTGTACTCTTACAAGCGTGGCAATGAACTTTCGAGTTCCTAATGACATAGCGTAAGTAAGTGCTATCAGTCATATATGTCTCTACATGTCAGATTAAACATAAAGTACAGTACATACATGACCTAACTTCATAAGGTCTAGAACAAGGAATAGTATTTCTTCGAGTTGTATTTGTTAGCTTTTTCCCCAGAGAAACCCATTTGGGTTATACATATACACTAATAACAATAATGGAATAGGGAGGAGGAGATGGAGTTTTAGAGGAAACGTACCCGTATTTTCGTGGAAGAGTGGGAAACCAGAAACGATAAAACATCCCCACTACGCCAGATGGGGATTTTAACCTCGATCACCTGCAATCAAGTCTAACATGATAATGGCAGGTTAGTCTATTGGCTTCCAAAGTGGGCTGGGCGGAACCGCCGCCTGAAGGGTGATTGGATTAACTAGTGGGGGTGCAAACGGCAGGTGGGATGACAAGGGGGTGCTGGAGGGATACTTTCATAGTAGTTTTACACCAGACCGACAAAAGTGAAACAAAACTGAAACTGGGTCTTCTATGAAACTGAAACATGATTTCCCGAAAACAGAAACACTTTGGAAACCCCGAGTCGCTAGCGACTGTTTTTGTCAACATTTTGAAATCTCGACCCAAGGCGGAAAAGATCAAAAGGTTTCAGAGAATTGTTTGGTTTTTGTGAAACAGTTTTCCCGATGGAAATACTACAGAAACAGCTGTGCACAAAACCTTCATTTATCTACATCGTCCTGCAAATTATTGAGCCCTCTGGTACGCGTTTTGTTTGGGTCAATTTCAAAATCGGTTGTAGACATTCACACAAAATTGTGAAAAGAAGATCGCATTTCTTCATGTATTCTTATGTTGTCTTTACTCAAGTCCGCCATCATTTACTATGTTTCGTAATCTCTTTTGCCGTCTTAAAAGCGAACGCATCCATTACCTTGGCCTCCATTATTCTATCTTCTTAAGGTCCAGACCAAAGAAAAACTCACAAAGAATGATGAACAAGTCATCGTCGGAGAACATGACTATTATAATATGTGTGTATTAGAAAGGAACTTAAACTAAAACAAAACTGCAACTTGTTTTCAGACGGTTGGTGTGGTGGAAAACTGCCTTTATACTCCTGCTAAGTGACTTTGGGAAAATGATATCTATCACCTCATCATGGCCAGCCTTCTTATTAAGAAGGCACTTAATAATGACGTAGTTACTTTAATGTGGTATCTACAATTTGATTGACTATCAGTGATCACAGCCCTTGGAGACCACGCGCCGACCTCACAAGCCACCTCCATCTTGTTCTAAATTGGCCCACTTCTTTCCTATCTGCTTCCACCCTTAGTTCCTTCAGATCCTTGGTGACGTCATCTTTTCACCTTCTTCTGGGGTGCTCAAGTGGTCTATGGGTTTCAGGAATGTCTTCGAACCCCACCCTCGCGATTCTTTCAGGCCTCATATCAGGCTACGTGGTTCACCCATATAATTATATTCATTCGTACCTTCTGCACCACATCTGGCTGTTCCATCATTTCATGTGTGTCTATATATTTTTCCTTTTTATATATCTAGGAGACTTGCTAAATGAATAATAGACTTTAGAAACTTGTCATCCTGGGTAAATTTAATACATTTTTTAAATAATTTAAATTAAAAAGCTTTTCTTTATCATTGTGTCTTAATATCCGTTCGGGTTGAAAGCTTATGCACTAATTACGCTAAAGTGTTAAGAATTATGAAAGTTAAATTTAGAATTAAGAGGAAGTTTACCCGAATTTGCGTGGAGTAAGAGTGGAAAAATATTTAAGAAAACCTACTCTAAGTACATCCGACAGGGATTTGAACTCCTCTGATCTCCCGGCTATTGGCAGCCCAGTCTATTCCGAGACCATGCGGTCACCGAGGCGGTCGAAAAGCTATAATTGTTGTATTTTGAATAAATGTGTCATCAAACAATACTTTTGTTAAATGTTATTCTATGTCATCCTTAGTGGGTAGGGCAAAATTCTATTCTGAATAATACTATTTTTAGTTTAGGGTGGGTGTTAAATTACTTTATTTTACTGTGATTTGGTATTCTGCTTGTAATTGTTTAGTTCACTCAAATTATTGGAATAAAATATGTAATCATAAGATAAATAATTAACCACGTCATAGTATTAAGTCTGGCTTATTGTTTGTCTTGGGTAAAACATTGTTCCATAACCATAACGAACTTGTCAACAGACTGCTCATAAGGCAGTAATGAAAAATATTATGGTTAATAGCTAGTTGAAACTGTAATCCAGATAGCAGACAACAGTACTGGTTGAGAGTTATAGAAAGTGTGTACGACTGTTTCGCGTGGCCAGCTACGCCAGAACGAAAGGTCGGGTATAAAAATGTCTCTAGTAAAAAGTACGGACAACGATTGTCATGGCACGTGTCACCAAAGGAGGTCTGTGATTGGTAAACGTGACTCCTGCGCTTGCCACTGACCTAACAAGCAGCAAGTGGACTGTTGGGTTCTTATGGAGAATCGATGTCTAGTGAGACAATTTCATCTTTTACTCAAAAGATCGACACAGTGTTGTGCTATTGGATGTACCACACTGAAAAAGGATATAAGATTACATGAAATACCCTATAGACTAGGAAATCAGAAATAAAAAGAGTTTAGTTAGATTTATTTCAGGACTGAACTGAGAGATAGGGGGAAAAAAACCTCGTGATTTTGTTATGAACATTTTATTTTAGATTTGTATTAAGTTTGGTAAAATTATACAGCAGTTATGATTATTAATTTGTCACGACAGGTTATTCACTAAATAGTATTATTATGTTTAAATATATTGAACCGGAACATCAAACTTAAAACCAAATTGGATGCTATTCAATATTTGTTTAGGCCTGCAATTTCATTTTGTTTAGTATATTTTTTGACCTTAAATTAAGCATAACGTTGACACATGTATACTTAAATAAATTACGGACAGTCACAAAAAAAATACTAACAATCAACCCGTGTTTATATTATTTAAAATAGTTTTCACGAAGTACTGGCTACTAGGCCAAATTCCTAAAAAGTGGGGCTAATTTTCTCTGAAGTTTATAAATCAGTGGGTGTCAAAATTATATTATAGCTATTGGTAGTGTAAGATATCATTTAAAATAGTAAGTATTATTAAGGATCGTTAAAATTAAAATAAGCAAGATTTATTTAATTGATATAGAAATGTATTGGTATTTGATTAATAACTTGCGTGCACTTATCTTTGATCTAATGGGTGGATGAATTAAAAATATTATATATATTTTTATTCTGTGTACTGTACATACATAAAGTATATTATTAGTTTGACACACAGCTCAAACTATAGGACAGTTTCAATGGTTTAATACGAGTGTATGACTTGGGAGTCCAAAAGTTTATGAAAAAGCTAAACATAGTAATATTTTAAAACAAGTTTTTTTAAACATTTATTTAAAGAAATGACCATTTAAACCCCGCCAACGTATTTGTCATGATCCAAGCTATACTGTGACAACAAATAATCCCTTTACGTCGACATGTTTTAGAGATATTACAAGCCCAATTTTGGTTCATATACCACCAAATGTTTGGATCGGCTTCGGTGTAGTCCAATACAACACAAGTAACAACAGAACGCGTTCACAAACAGTGGTAGTGTTGAGTGAAACACTAGAGTGGGTTTATTGAACCAAGGACACAGACCAAAGGGGTGGTGGCCCTGAGTGTTTGGGAACCCCTGCGCGTCTTAAAAGAGAAGGGGTGTAATGGGGGACAATCCATGGTAAAAATAATCACTCCTACTGCACGTGATTGGGGTTCAAACTGTGGAATCTCGGAACACAGCAAGAATTGTTTTAGCCTAGCCTAACAGTAACATAGACTAACCTGCACCAGTGGGTACTCGGGAAAAGGCGTCATTCTCATATGTCATTCAGGTGTACTGATATTGTTTTATCCTAAGTGGTTTCTACTCTATCTCCACGAAAATGTGGGTAGCTTTCCTTCTTCATTCCCATTCAATTAGCTTATTTATGCGTACAACTCGAACAGGTGATTTTACGTAGTGGAGTTAATCCACGTATATTTAGGATCATTTAATAAGCACGTTATGAACCAATAGAATAAGCACACGACTTACAAACCAACTTAATTATAGAATATACACAATACCCAGTCACCCGGATGTTCTAGCCCCGTGGTGTGGGGGTCAGTGCACCTGGCTACAAACCTAGAGGTCCTGGGTTCGATTTCCAGCTGGTACCCTTGGCATTTTTCTCCTAAGGGGAATTATCTCAACGGTAATCAGGGATTGATAAATTAGACTTAAGTTAGGTTTATAACTCTCATTGGTTCCACAACTTCATAATAACTATCATTACATCACCTATGGTGTAACCTGGGCAGCGCTCTATCCCAACAGAGCAGTGATTCCCAACAGGTGGTCCGCGACGGCCTCGGGAGTGGTCCGCGAGTCAATATGCCCACCCAAAAACAAGCAAAATTTTAATGCAACTAGATGCAACTGTCCTATCTCGTGGATATTTTCTCCCATTTTAATCACCTAAATTGCAGCTACAGGGTTATGTAAATGAAAATTTGGAAGGTGTCACCAACATTTTTGTGTTTTAAGACAAACTTTGCGCATTTCTGTGCAAAATTGATCTGTGGATTGACAAAGTTCAAGAGAAAAACTATCCAGCCTTTCCGACGTTGAAAGCCCTTGCTGACGATTAGAACCATACTACCGTCACAGATGAGGTCCAACATAACGTTTCGTGTCATAAATATTCAAGGACGAATTCACACGTTATTTTCCAGAATATGGCAAAAATGAAAGTAAATTCATTAAGAAACTAATTTGAAATCCTTTCAGTGTCAAGACCAAGGACCTTCCTGATGAAATCTTAGAAGAGGTGATCGAACTATCAAAACGATAGTAACTTCAGGGACTAACTTGAATCTGGTGTAAACATGGTAACTTACCCAAATATTCGGCGAGCTGCCTCACGGTATCCGATGATATTTTCGACAACCTTTTTGTGTGAACAAGGATTATATACTCTACTTTTAATTTAAAACAAGCAAAGAAATCGGCTGGACGCAAGAAATGACATGAGATCAGCTTTGAAAAAAGTATAACCCCAAGAATTTCTCTTGGTGAAAAAAATTCAAGCTCAATAATCACACTAAAAATCTTAAGAAATACAGTGAGTTGATTTTACTTTTTATTTTATCTAACATTCTAACATGTTTTTCAAATATATTTTCTTATGAAAAAAGTATTGTAAACTTTTGTGATTTTTAGTAATACTAATATAATAATAATAATAATAATATTTTAACTTAGTTACCTGAAGTTCCTAGGCTAGGGGAAGGATGTTGACCGGGGTAGGGGTGGGGGAGGAGAATGGTCCACGCTCTATTCAATTTTCGACTGAGTGGTCCGCGGTTACCTTAAGGTTGGGAACCACTGCACTAGGGCGTCGAATATTCTACATAAAGGTGACCAAACCAGATAATATATATATATCTTCCGGTTAGTAATACCATACACTAAAAAAATAAGGAGGTTAAATTAATTCACTTTTACTGGGGAAAATGCTAATGTCACAGTTGATACATTTTTTTGACTTTACCAGGAATCGAACCCAAAACCATTATTCCAGTAAAGAGACGCTCTACCGATTGAGATAGGGCGTAAATCTCACAGTCTATATCTAGCTGGGTGAAATGTATCCTAGGTAACACGAGTACGGAAGCTACTCTTTAAAAAAAGTCTCGACTTTGTAAGTGGTGTTAAATCTTCCCCCCTTCCCCCTACGCGAGTTTCAGACACGTTCTCGGCGCCAAAACACGTTACCAAGGATGCTGGAAAGGAAGGGGGAGAGTGAACTTTAAAATTAAAATCCCTCGCCTTCAGTTTTAACTAAAAGTTTACGCACTTTGCACCATTTAAAAGTGCTTCAACACCGCAACACCACCCCTTCCTTTTCGAATGATTTATGCGCCCGTAAACTTTTGACCAGGTAGTAAATTTCAAACGTAGCAGATGCGATAAATGTTTCCATGGAAAACAACCGCAAAATTTTCAAAAGTTCTTGAAGCGATTTTTTTTTTATCAAATGATTGTGTGGTCTAGACAAAGATAGCTTCGATTTAGTCTCGTTTTGTAAATCCGCAATGAAGAGGAGGGGAAAGAGGATTATTAAGTTTTGGTGACATATCCATAAATTAAATACTCACTCAAATAATTGTAGGGTACCGACTAAAAAAAGTGTTTGCACACGTGTTATTTACCTTATTTATTTGGAGTATTTAATGTGCTCTTCTTGAACTGACTGATTATGTCAGCAATGACTTAAAAAGTACTAAGGCACCGTGGGTGGGATAAATAAATACATATTTTGGCTCTCAGGTACATTCCTAAATACTAGGGAAGTCATCGTTTTTAATTCTAAGCCAATTATAATTGAATTATATAAAAATATATTCCAGGAGCCGAACAAAAGCTAGAATATTTAAAAACAATGTTTAAGTGGAAAATAAAAAATTGAATGTCACGCATCATCATCATCATCATCATTATATAATAATAATCATTATTACTACCATTATAATTATTAAATTTCAATATTACACAATATTATATCGCAAACATGATTGACATTTTTCTTCTTAGACTGATCAATTAAGCTTCTATAGCAAAGAGTAATTGAGTTATTTTAGATTTTTGTGATGGTGACATTAATTTGTGAGGTACTGCATACTTAGTTTACCCTGAATGGTAGCTGTCTTACCTTGACGGATTACACAATGGTGTATCTTATAATATATTTCTATAGTGTAATTCATTAAGGTAAGACTGCTACCTTTACGGTTAAACGAAGTCTAGGCTACTTAGCAGTACAAAATGTAAAAAAAAAAATGAACATAAATGTATTTTGAGTATAAATATTTTGTTGGGAGTGGCTTCGTAATGGTCGGATGTATAATTTTACTTTCGAATCAAAGTCGAAGCTGACAAATATTCAGATTGAAGTCGAAGTATTCGAAGCTTTGCACATCCCTATTACTTACAATGTTCCTATTATGGTTTTGTCACATATTTGCTACATTCAATACAACACAATTAGTTTTACGTTACTATTTTCGTAATAATAAAACTGAAAAATACTCATAATGTAAACTAAGGTGGTAGAAAGGAGGATGGGGTGTATGTTACAATTATAAAAGAAGCGGGGAGATCGCATGATATCTATCAAGGTTTCTTGTCAGAATAAGGAAGGGAGGGTGAGCTGAGGAATGAAGGATGGGTTTGTACGCTCGGCTAGGCTTGGGATAAAAAAAGGAGAATCTTACTAACATTTTCTCGCTTCCACTTTTTTTTCTCTCTATCGTATCTCGGAAAATGTCACGTTATCCCACTTTCTATGTTTTTCTGGCTTAGGTATTCTAAAATTTTGACATTATACTCGTATTTTAATATTTTACTTTCCTTTCATCTTCTTTAGTTCTTCGTATACGTTTATTTCTTGGTTAAAATAAGTTTTTATTTTCTCACTTTTAAATTATTTTTTTAAAAAGTTTTGTTTCTTTAATATATTTTGGCCTCTTTTGTTCTTGTGCTTTGGCCACTATACATTTTTATTTTCCTTAGACTTGGCTTACATTTATTAATATCATTTTTCATCTAGTTTTCAACTTTAATTTTCTTTAATTCATAAATAACTTTCATTTTATTTTGGCAATGGGTGCAAGAGTTTATTGACTCTTGATGCAAGTAAAGTATGATTTATGTACTCGGGGTCGAAATTGAATTTTGTTAATTCCCTTTCCTTAAATCTATTGAGATTTCCAGTTAAGAAAGTTAAACTGCAGTTTTGTAATTATGTGTCTTTAAAGTCAGCTACAAGATCGCTCTATTTCCACAGATGACTTGCAAACTAACTTAATCCTCACAACACCCAGTCCTCCATCCATTAATTTATCACTCTGAAAGTAAAAGCCGCAAATTCTCGATTTTGGTAACTTTAGTCCAATTTGCATTTATTTGGGTGTAAATTCCGTCTCGTGGCTATATAGGTGCTATGTAAATTCAGTCTTGTAGTCATAATGGCGCTATGTAAATTCCGTCTCGTGGCTATAATGGTGCTATGTAAATTCAGTCTTGTAGCTATAATGGAGCTATGTAAATTCCGTCTCGTGGCTATATAGGTGCTATGTAAATTCAGTCTCGTAGTCATAATGGCGCTATGTAAATTCCGTCTCGTGGCTATAATGGAGCTATGTAAATTCTGTCTCGTGGCTATAATGGTGCTATGTAAATTCAGTCTCGTAGCTATAATGGAGCTATGTAAATTCCGTCTCGTGGCTATAATGGTGCTATGTAAATTCCGTCTCGTGGCTATAATGGCGCTATGTAAATTCCGTCTCGTGGCTATAATGGTGCTATGTAAATTCAGTCTCGTAGCTATAATGGAGCTATGTAAATTCTGTCTCGTGGCTATAATGGCTCTACGTAGATTCCGTCTCGTGGCTATAATGGTTCTATGTAAATTCCGTCTCATGGCTATAATGGTGCTATGTAAATTCCGTCTCTTAGCTCTAATGGTGCTATGTAAATAGCATTCCTCCCTAATCCTTAAGGTAAACATTTAAATGATACCTCATTGACAAAATCAAACATTGTTATTTATTTAGATTATTTAACTTGGCTTTATCCCAGGGTCTATACACTGCACATTACAATACAGAGTACACAAACCTAGGCAAAAGCTAACAATTACCGTATTTAGCTGCTGGAATCTGCCTTCACCCTACTGTCCTGTCAAATTATAGGGGTGAAGGAACTACCTGGAACCTGCTTGTTTGCAGTGAGCCCTTGTTACTACATATTACTTCACTTATAAGAAACTATCCTGGTTACGACACAACCTCCCGTGCACTCAGAATATCCCCGCAGATCCTGGTTAATAACGTTTTAGTAATGTTGCATCGCCTTGTTCCAGATAATCATCCTCAAGGGTATTTGGGTATTTTTCCAGTTGTGATGCCAGAGCTCTTCTTTATAGCGAATATCCTGTGGATTTTTCATAATCTGCCAACGTTCACTCTTGGTATTGATGTCAGTTACATGGAACTCCGAGAATGGGCTATCTGTAGTTACCTGCCTTGTTCCTTCACCACCATTTTGCCCAACTGGTGAGAGGTCAACTCCTTTCTGGGGTGAATCTCGTGTTGAGTATTATTTTAGCCTATTTAAGCGGATCACAGGGCGTTTTCATAGGTTTGGTTTTTATTGAACATTGCACGCTACATCCGATAGTCTTTTCCTGACCACGTAGGGACCCTGCCTGATTTGTGTATCTTAGGAGTCAAGCCCTTCTTTATTTCTGGTGTATATATCCACACTCTATCACCTACAACCTATGCTTTGACTTAGCACGATCAGTTACATACGTCTTTTTTGCCTTTCCTGTTCCACTAAAATATTTCAGCATACTTGTTCATATGCTTATTCTAGATGATTGAGGAGATCCTTTGTGTATGGAGTGGGCGTGACCATTTTCTCTAATTGCTCTGTCGGTATTACGAATACTACAGTGGCTGGTAAGCAAGCTTACATTTCGAACTTAGTCTTAAAGGAGGTATTTTTAGTGGTTGCATTGTACACTTGTACAATGTGCCATCATTAGTTGAGGCAACCTTACATTCCAGTCAGTTTGAATTTCGTTCACTCACTGACACATCATGTCCAGTAAAATAAGATTAAATCTGTACACTGAACCATCTACCATTGGGTAGTATGTTGTAGTTTGCCTCGTCACAATCTCTAAGCATGAGGTATTCTCTCTTCTAAAACCACACGAAGCAATACCAACACTGCTTCTTGAATTGGCTGCTACGGTTAAGTAGGTGTTATATTCATCTCTGCTCCAGGAATAGCGGCGGAAACTACACGTTCAACTGACACTGACTTCAGAATTTCACCGTGACTTACAAGATCCATCGCAGACTCGGAGGAAACCTTCATAATGCTACGCACATGTAAATATCTTATATACACTGAGTAATCCTGTCACGAATAAGTTCATCCCAAGACTCTGGATTAAATTGCCGGTAAGCTTCCTTTGCTAAGAGCAACAAGCTAATCGCGAGTGTTGGCAGTAACTGTAGCGCACCTCCTTAATTTACCCAAGAAACTAAGGTTGGTGTGCAACAATGTAAAAGCAAAAAAAAAAGACATAAATTTGCAGAGGAGCCGAAGGACTATACAAAACAAATGGGCCACAATGGTTCATTGTGTTCTGTTATCCCGAAGCCACTCAACAGAATTTCTCATGAAAATAAAGGGTTAGAAGAAATTCCCAGAGGTCAATTTAACGGGACAAAAAAAGGCTTCAATATCTTTGATTATTTTATTTATATATAAATATGATATTAGGATATGGTCCCAAAAGGGAAGATAAATATACATAAAAAATTATTAGAATTAGTTAACAATCCAAAAATTTGCTATTCATCTTAACGCCGATGCCTCAAATCTTATAACAATAGGTAAAGCCTGCAAAAGCATTAAAAATTTGATATCACAATGTGTTGCCAAAAGGGAATAAATATATATACTAAACATTCAACAATGATTTAAGTTTTCTAAAATAAAATTAGGCTTCTCAACTTGTATAGCCACAAAGATATGATATTTGCAAGTTATAGTTTGATAATTACCCAAATTACCCAAAAGGGGATAAATATATATTAAACTTCTCAACTTGTATAGCCACAAAGATATAATATTAGAAAGTTAAAGTTTAATAATTACATAAATTACCCAAAAGGGGATAAATATGTATTAAACTTCTCAACTAGTATAGCCACAAAAATATAATATTAGAAAGTTAAAGTTTGATAATTACATAAATTACCCAAAAGGGGATAAATATATATTAAACTTCTCAACTAGTATAGCCACAAAGATATGATATTAGAAAGTTAAAGTTTGATAATTACATAAATTACCCAAAAGGGGATAAATATATATTAAACTTCTCAACTTGTATAGCCACAAAGATTTAATATTAGAAAGTTAAAGTTTGATAATTACATAAATTACCCAAAAGGGGATAAATATATATATTACTTTTGGTAATCATTTAAGTTTTCAATCTATCTCAAAAGAATAGACGTCTCGTACAACAACAAAGAAAAATTTAAAGTATTAGAGTTTGACAATAAATGTTCCTAAGTCTAACAGACTATAAATTTTGCAGTTTAAAAAGGTTATCATTTCGTTCCATTTCATAATAACAATTTACTGAAAGCGACCCAAAGGCGGTCTTTACGCTTGCCAAACAACAATAATAATTCTAAGTTCCATTTTAACTGATTTGAATACTTTAAAAATAAAGTTTAGGCCGAAATAGAATTTTGATGTACATTGTCCAAAAGGGAATTTTTACCTTTTCTCATTCTGAGCACCTAGATGTGTTCTCGGAGTAATTCAAGACAAGAGTGACGTTCTTGACCTCCCATGTTAATATATACGCTCGTTTATTCGCTCAGAGAGGGGAAGAGGGGGAAGCAAAAACAAAGGAAAAAAACATCACACGACGGAGAGAGAAAGAACGACTCGAAGGCCGGGGAATGATGGAGAAGCACCTCGAACAAAAGTTTTCCACAGAACATGAGTTTTTTTCTAGCACATACGTCACACATTTTCCCGGCATTCCCAGCGACGCCTGGCGCCACAAGATCGACTCAGTTAGTCTAAGAACACAGTTTATTGTGCGCGGAGGTGTGATTGGAGACGTGATGCCACAACACAGTATAATCGGGCGATGGTAAGCCTACACTTGTTTTATATCGTTCTTGTTTAGTTGTGGACATGTTTCTTCTTGTAGCGTAATAGCATTAAACGCTACATAACGAGAAACGAACGCTGATTTATTTAAATCTGAAATTAATGGTTTTTTGAAAACAATCTCCAACTTTGAACATTCTTTATCAAAATCTTTTTTGTCTTTATCTGTGAGCGAACGGTAGACACTTTGCGCTGAGCCAGTAAGAGATCTCAAAAACAGAGGACGTGACTCCTTCCACCTGCTAGCTGCAGTCAAGATTTCTAAAGTAAACAGCCAGTCTTAGAGCGATTCACCCCACATTCCCGATACATTTGAAAGGAAATCAGGTTGGACTAGCCATAGCGATGAATAAATACAGTCACAAGTAAATTATAGTAGTGAATTGCCGTGCAGACTCACCAACTACTAGACTGTCTACGCGCAAAAAAAAACAAAAACAACTGAAACAACAATAATAATTATACAAATATGTTAATATTATTAGAGCATATCCACTACGAAACACACAACATAACTAAACAGTAATCCAACAATACAACAACGCAATAATAAACAATTTTTCTATATTTTTTTTGGGTGAAATTATTACACGCACCACATGCCAACAATGTAACATCACTTTATTCCATAGTATATACACTATACGTTACAATACAGAGTACACGCTCCTAGGCCAGAGCTCACAATAACCAGCTGCTGAAATGTATCTTCACTCTACTTTTCTGACTAATACTAGTGAAGGAGGGGGTAATGTCCCGTACCGTTGGGGTAACGCTCTCAGCTACCTGGCACCTACCTTTTTACAGCTACCCCTTGTCGGTACAATGATACTCATTAATTGTTATCAATCTCTTGCATACTTCTGAATAAAATATTAATTTACAAATATCGGACACATAAAAGAATATATACCCTCCCAGCGCAGTCCTCTCCACTTAATTGCAGTGTCTCAACAGGAATGTGAATTTTACAACTATATAAGCAAATTTGATACAAAGTTCATTACCTACATTATCTTCTCATTCCGACAAGTGTATGTGTGGGATTACAAAATCTATGTTTGAGTATATTTGTATCTCTAAAATATTGATAGTATTATTGAAATAGGCTTATTTATTTATTCAACATAAATTACAAAAATTTATTTATAAAAGCTTAAAAATGAATCGAAAATGCCTAAAGACTACTAAAAAGGAAGAAATCAAAGAAAAACCAAAATGACAAAAAAAAGTATCATAAAAGACCTAAAAAAATGTTCCCATAACTAGGGGATCAAGAACAGAAGTTATGTACACGTGAACACTGTAGGCCTATCCAAAAATGATGACATGTTATCAAAATTTGTGTCTTGATTCTAGTCTCTCCTGATTAAAATATGGCCTTATCTCATAAGCTACACAATAGGTCTAGTTATTTATATATTTATTTATTCCTACTTACATACCTGTCCTGATACCTAGTGTGTAACCCAGGACTAATAATTGCGTACGGAAAGTAACAATTATACTAGTTGTCCTAAATTCCTACTTTATAATTTTCTATCCTACTAGTTGGTCTGCCCCGGGTATTTTATGCCCCCGGTACCCTGCTCCACTGGATGTCCCACCACCCTCTAGATCTATAGTACCCAGATCGGCATAGGCCCCAGCGGGGGCGAGCACCCCCCTATCCGCCACCTGTGGAGGTGCCCTAATCCAAATTTCGCTCCGCCTACTTACTACTAAAGCCACCGCCAATATGGATCTAATACTAACCTAACCTATTATTATCAATAATAATAATAATAATAATAATAATAATAATAATAATAATAATAATAATAATTGACATCAAAAGTAATAATTAAAACTAACTTAACCTAAATACATAACATTCTTCTAATGTGGCTGCAGGGTCTTCAGGTATTGTTGGCAATCACATATTTTGTACTGACAGCTGTCACCCGGTTGACCAGTTTACGGACCGGGTGCCCGACAGCTCCAGCTCAGCAACACACTTGTTTCCAAGTGAACTGGACTCTTCGAGTGAGGGGTTGATTAGTCAATCTAAAAGGGTGTTAATTTTTGTGACTTTCTTCCCAGCTGGTATTCCGGCGCTCTCCAGCTCATCAGCAGTTCACACTACTGGAATCCATAAAGCACCTACCTTCAGCCAGGCTCTGGTTTATCAGCAGTTTATACTACTGGAATCCATAAAGTGCCTTCCCTTGGCCAAGCTCTGGTTCATCAGCAGTTCACACTACTGGAATCCATAAAGCGTCTTCCATCAGCCCGGCTCTGGTTCATTAGCAGTTCAAACTACTGGAACCCGTAAAGCGTCTTCCCTCAGCCTGGCTCTGGTTCATCAGTAGTTTACACTACTGGAATCCATAAAGCACCTTCCCTCAGCCAAACTCTGGTTCATAAGCAGTTTACACTACTGGAATCCATAAAGCCCCTTCCCTCAGCCAAGCCTTGGTTCATCAGAAGTTCCCACTACTGGAATCCAGAAAGCGCCTTCCCTCAGCCAGGCTCCGGTTCATCAGTAGTTTACACTACTGGAATCCATAAAGCACCTTCCCTCAGCCTGGCTCTGGTTCATCAGCAGTTTACACTACTGGAACCCATAAAGCGTCTTCCCTCAACCTGGCTCTGGTTCATCAACAGTTGACACTACTGGAACCCATAAAGCACCTTCCTTCAGCCAGGCTCCGGTTCATCAGCAGTTCACACTACTGGAATTTATAAAGCGCCTTCTCTAGTTCAGGCTCAGGTTCATCAGCAGTTTACACTACTGGAATCCATAAAGCGCCTTCCCTCAGCCAGGCTCTGGTTCATCAGCAGCTTCCACTACTGGAATCCATAAAGCGTCTTCCCTCAGCTTGGCTCTGGTTCATCAGCAGTTTACACTACTGGAATCCAGAAAGCGCCTTACTTCAGCCAGGACCTGGTTCATCAGCAGTTCACACTACTGGAATCCAGAAAGCGCCTTCCCTCAGCCAGGCTCCGGTTAACCAGGAGTTTCCCATCACGCTATACCCTTCCAGCACACATATAAATTTTATATACTCTATATTAGGTTGTGCCAGTTCGGTAGTACATCGTCAGAGTCTGATGTCGCATCCCTACTTTCGGTAGTGTCACTATCATCCTCAGTGATGTCATTTTCTTCAATGTCAGGTCTAATCTCTCTCCTAGTCTTCATTTCTGTCCCGTATCTATCTCGTTCTCTTTTCAATGCATCATCCGCTATTGCGTTCAAGAGTCCCTACCGATGTACGTCTCGCAATATGTGATATATTGTACTAGCTTGCAGTGGAACCTGCAGAACCTTCCTATCGTCTATCATTTCCACACACTCTAATATCATATACTCCGGCGTGGACTCCCTTTCACAATCTCATTGTTTAGAATCTGTTAATCTTCTTGCAAAGAGAACGGCTCTATATGGACCATGGCCTGTGATAAAAGTGTACTAATCCAGTTGATGGCTGCAAGAATTTAATTTTAACTCTTTCCCTAACACTAGGAAAGAGCTTCTACCCGTTGTACTATTCGTCCAGTCCTCTTGCCATTCTTCTTCAAGATAGTTCTTAGCCTTCTGCCTAGTTCCTACCCTCTCAAGTGTTAACTCTGCTACCTTCCCCTATTCCCTTTCCGTATCCAATATATTGCTGCTCTCTTCCTATTTTACAGATCCAGTGGCCAGATACCCAGGGTGACGCACAACGCATTGGTAGTCACGGTGTTGTGTGCATCAGCGAGCCTAAGGAGAATACCCCTCTGAAGGCCTCTGATCATCCTCTTGATTCTCAAATTCCTCAGCTGTTGAGCCCATGCACTCGCCCACTATGGAGACAAACAATTCCTGATGGTATAATCTGAATAATGGTATAGACAGTCTAAACCTCCCCTGTTCTATGCTGATTATCTTATTCATAACTCTCAAGGCTCTTCCGCATATATTCTCCACGTGTGTCATGAAACCACGCTTCTCATATAACATCACCTCAAGGTATCTGGTATAGCTGCTACGTCTTATAATCTGTATATAAATATTAATCATTAGATTTCTCTTGAGTGATCCCCCGAACAGCACATAAGTCATCTTTGCGGGTGCCAAACTTAATTTAACGTTCCTGCACCATGAGCTAAATCCAGTGAGAGCTGTATTGCTCTTGGGCTCACGTTCACATCTAGTTTTTGCTTCCACCACAATAAACATATCATCCGCAAAGGCAACCACTCCCGCCATGCCAGGGAGCGCCTCAATCTCCAGTAAGCCAGGTTCCAGTGCTACATCCCAGAAACTCGACCCACAAACCAATCCCTGGGGATATACTTTTGTAAGTTTTTATCTATCGTCCTTCCTGGACATCTCAGGTTGGCGTATCTATCCCTACAATAGTCCAAAAAACTCCTGTAGAAACTCCTCGGACATCTAATTTCCCTAAGCATCTGTAAAAATGCCGGCCACCATATATTATCAAACGCTCCCGATATGTCAACAAATATCCCTATTACGTGTGTATCACTAGCTCTATCAACAAGGTTCATGGCCTCACAGATAGCGTCCGTAGATCTACCTGTCCTGAAACCATACTGTTGCTGGTTCATACCCACAGCCTCTTGGTGCCTTAACAGTCTATTACACAGGATCTTCTCTTGTAATTTTCCGCACACATTCAAGAGGCAAATCAGTCTGTACGACTTTATGAGCTTAGGATCCTTATCTTTTCCCTTACTAAGAATTATAACTTCACTCTGTTTCCACACATTAGGTACACGGCTCTGAGCCATGCACTCATTCATTAGTCTCACTAGAAGGGTGCTATCTGCTCACTAATTTCCTGAAGGACCTCCACCCTGACCTCGTTGGATCCAGATGCCTTCTTACACTTCATTCCAGCCACCAATCTTATTATCACCTCCTGGGTTACTGGATCAATCTTTTCGTGATTATCATAGTCTATTAACATGTCTTGTCTAGCCACTAATTGTTCTTCGTCATCGTCACCTTGATCAGCGTCATCATCCGGAAGCAGCGTGTCCATCAGCAACCTCGCCAATTCTTTCCGATTAAGTGTCACATCTCCACCCGACTTCCTCAGTGTAGATATCATAGCTGGGGGCCTTATCTTACTAGTTGCTATTTGAAACGGTATTCCTCATGCGATACTTCTTAGCCCTTCTTGAACATAACGCTATCAAATACACAATAGTGGAATAAAGATAGGCATTCTCGCTACATTTCAGGATGAACAGAGGGTATATTATCCAGTCCAGTCCAGTGTTATTTATTTAATATTTGCATCTATTTGTTATACTACATTGAATACCTATTGGCATACTTTTACTTTGTCTAACAGAAACATCAATGACGTAAGTCATTCAGGTCTCAGCCCGCCATATTCCTGAAAATACTATTATGGCCGGTGTGACTATACTTTATGATTTTTTAATACAGTAAGATATGAGAACATCATGATGTGTGTTGTCATTTTACTCAAGGGCCGTATATATAATCCAGATTTGAACGTCTGTCGATCCACCATTCACCCGGAACTGCTTGTTATTTTTATATTGGGAGATTGGTTAACTCCGGAGACTAGAATATAAATACAGCCCTTAATCCTTAATTAATCATCTTATTGAGCCAAGAGTCCTATATAGTCAGTTTTAATAGACAAGTTCTTGCTTAGCATAACTTAATATATGTGGCATCTGAAATTAAAAATGTAATCCATTTATCAAAATTCCTTGAAATCTGGAGCACTATAAGGTTACAAGTGATTTTCTAACGTATTTCTAGCGGTAAATTAAATAGATACAGTTTCTAATCTCTGTAGGCCCTACTAGATTTTATTTTGACTATATTGCACTGGTTTAGCATTAGTTTATTAATTATTGGTATTATATTAAAACAACTGTATAATTATTCTTTTGTGGTTTTATCCACGTATTACTTTGTGTCCGAGTGTCCACTGATGCAATTTTGGCGTTTCTTCAAAGCTTGAGTGATCAATAGTTTAGAATAACTGTTGATGGGCTTCTTATAGCTGCCAATTAATCTAGATGATATTCTATCACACAATCCTCAGTACTTAAAACCAAGTTTTTATAAGCAAGTCACGAATTGTTAGTGTTTCCAAGTGATACAAAAAGGATAAGTGTTTATAGAAATATATCTTTTATTCCTAGTAGTGGATTATATATCACCACCTCTTACTACCTGTTCAGGTTATACACATACAGTATATGATAATTACTCTAATGGAATACGGAAGGAAGGAAACATTTTAGAGGTAATCTACCCGCATTTTCGTGGAAGGAGAGTGGGAAACTATTTAGGGAAAAGCTCCTTCAATAGACCCAATCAGGATAAACCACGATCTCCCCATCATAAACAAGCCAGCTGTACATAAGTATGACGCCTCAGATCGTTTGGCCGCTGAAACGGGTCCTAAAAGTGTAAAGTGTATCCTAATTGGAATACACTTCCCATAATACTACAGGTAGCTCAAACGCTTTTCATTAAATATTTGGGCTGCGTGACAAAAGTAGGAGTCCTAAATCTCATTGATGGCTAGGATCAGTCTACTACATTGTTCAAAGCAAGGAGCTTTGTGGTTTAACGTGTTTTATTATTTCTTAGAAGAACAATGAATTTAACGACGCAGTAGACAATATAGTAGCCTATAACTTGGTTACAATGATTTAAACTGATTGGGATATTCTTACTTGGATCTATGTGACCAGGTGCCAATAATTTGAAACCACGCAAAATAAATATTTTTTTTTATTAAAAGTCAAATAAAAACGACGAACAAAAATATAACTACAGTATATGAGAAGTTGGTAAATGCATTACTAGGTCAATAATTTGTTAATTTATCGCCTGTTGTCAAGAAATGTTAAAAAACAGAATTTACAAAAAAAAGTTTCATCGGCTGTTCTTTATAGTCATTTACCTTTCATAACCAAAAGAAATTTAGGAACATCAAAAACACAGTACTTAGGAAATATTTGGTCTAAATAGGGGTGAATATAATGGAGTGTGGAGGAGGTTATATAATGACGAGTCACATGCATTGGTAGGCTACTGATTTTTATGCAGGAAAAACTGGTAAAATGAATGCAATTATTTATTCCCTTAAAACTGAAGAAATGAGGGGGTTGGGGTAAAAACATAATAGTCCTTATTGATTTAGATTGGATATTTTCACTATTTAAACATCTATAAAATCCTGAAATCTATCTATAAAAATAAGTAAAATATTCATGGATCCTCAAGATCTTGAATTACTATAAAAGAAACTTGTAGTTCAAGAGGTCTGCAATCAGAAATCACTAACATACATTGTCGTCAAATGAGGGTTATTATGTTTTAGCACCGACCCCCTCAAATATGAAAAAAAACCCCCATAAAACCATTCACAAACAAAAACACGAGGATAGCAATAAAAATCTACACAAATAATAAAACTCTAAATTTTTCTGCAGATTCGATTTCGCCTGTGCTGTTTGTTTCCAGTAAACTCAAAAAGTACTCATCAGATCGAGATGGGACTTTTGTTGTACTTATTATCTTTAAGAGTACAGGGTAAGCTCTGTAGCTATATACCTTCACGCTATCTCATCAGCAAGCAAAGCAGTATCAAAAAAACCGACTGTCAGTGTAGTTACAGTTTTGTTTTAAATTTGTAGCAACTCAAATATAGGCTTATATTATTATTATTATTATTA
>CABFWB010006860.1:0-23840 GCA_902151455.1 Timema bartmani
GTTTTAAATTTTATAATTTTATTTTTAGAGAATTAAAGTCTTAATTTTTAAATTTGGACCAATTAAAAATATCGATATTGGGTCTCCAATAATCAACACTTCTTATTAAAATTTTGACTTCCGGTTAAATTTTTGACATTTTATTAAGGGTTACACATCTTATGATTATTGCATTGCTATTAAATTCTTCATTTATAAATTTTAACCAATAAATTAGGTAAATATTGACTGTTAATAGTAATAAAATTATAGGGATAGATCATTGTTGTACAACCATTTCCCCTAAGACGTTAAAGGAAAAAGAACATATACTTTTTGAGAGACTTACTAATATTTACTTATTCTATGGCATTAGAAAATTATTGCGTTAAAACTTTAGTATCTCTTTGCAACTAAAGTTCACAAAACTGTATTAATATGTTGGCCAATATCTCAGAAACTATTAGTTTTACAAAAATTTATATCAAATAATTTTTTTTTCTTCCACAATTTTGCAATAATAAGTTATTTAGTATCTCAAATAGTTTCGGAGATACAGAAATTTCCACTTCTGTAAAGTACCCAAAAGTTATTTTCACGTGAAAATTAAAATAGCCATTTTATTTGTACTCTTAGGTCCAGTTTCATAGTCAGATTTAGCATGCCTAAAGTGCGAGTCGATAATAAATACAGGAAGACACCTACCTAGACCAAAATGGAATGGGCCAGTTTCGCATATGAATCTGGCCCATTCCATTCAATTTCAGGTAGGTGACGTCTTGTATTTAGTATAGCGCCGCACTTGAGGCGTACTAAATCTGACTATGAAACTGGCCCTTAATTAACGCCTAGATACGAATTATAATCAAAATCGTCTAAGCCGATTTTGAGAAAATTGATTTTATTACCTTTTGTCGTTTAATAAACTACTCTTAATTTTAGGGTTAAACAGACACACAGAAAGGCAGCATTGCTACAACCACTTTTTAGGGTTCAAGGGACGTCGACATCGATAAACATCTCGGGTTCGATTCTTTTATGTTCGCATTACTTTACTTTTACTATTCGAAAAGTTCAAATTATATATATTTGCCTATAGCTTGAAAATTAATGGTTTTATAAAAATATGTTTCAAATAAAGTATTTTTTATTATAAATAAAATATATATTTGCAATGATAAGTAATTTCATATCTCAAAGATTTACCGAGATATGATTAAAAAAATTGTGAATCTACGCATTAGGCCGGAACCCTTAAAGTCATTAAAAAACCAAGAATTGAGAGTAGTAATTTTGTTTGTAATAGTGATGCATGTTTAGAAATTAAATGCCCAATCGGTAAAATAGTTTAGGGTCTATTCCGAGGTACAAACAGACGAGAGACAGACAGACAGACGGATATCCAAAAATATCTTTTTCTGATTCGGGGGGTCATGAAACGGATAAATTAGTAAAAATCTCGAGTTTGATCTTTTTGACGATAACAATAAATTCTCTACCTATAAGGTAGCGAGAAAGTAAAAATGATAAACATTGCTACTGTGGCAATAAATGTTCATTATTCTAACTATAGTTATTTGTATTTTGTTATCATTATATTTGTATTTATTACTTTTGAACATTTATTAGTTTCACTGTCTCTCCTATAGACTGGATCAGTCAGGATAGCTTGTGGGAGGGTTTAGGCGGGTTAGGTTGCGGCAAGGTAGTTGTGCGGGTTCAAAATAATACGTAGGGTTAAGAATTGGTTTAATAGTAGTATTAAGAAATATTTAAAAAAATGTGATATTAAATGAAATATAAAATAAATATAAGAGATTGTACGATCGCGAACTTGGAAGAACTGGCTTATTCGTGTGAACATAGACTGGTAGAATGACCAACATGATTCGTCAACCAATCCTTCAAACCGGGATACTGTAGAAGCATAGAACTTAAGCAAACAAGCTAGATTTGATTTGATTAATCTCGAAAAAACTTCAACGAATTTGGATAAATTTTAAATATTTTTCTCATGTTGTATCATAATTTCAAGGATTCAATGATTGACTTAAAAAGCGTCATTGGGGGATTCAATTTAATAAAAGCTAACCCCGCCATACTGAGGGGAATATTACAGACCTCCGGTTTGCTCTCCGTAAAGAAAAATCCTGCGTAAGCCCTTCATATATATGTATATATGTATATATATATATATATATATATGAACTTTATGTGTAAAAACTTTTAATTTAAATTTGAATAAAAAGTTATATATTAATGTATAAAAGTTCGTTCATAAGTAACATTTAAAAAAATTATGTGTGTTTGATAAAGTCTAGTTCCATAATTTAAATTCAATGAAATCTTATTTATACTGTCATAAGAAACGTATATAATAAACATACATTCAAACAAATAAAAGTTATTTATTTAGTATGAGAAAACATATAGATCGAAACAACATTTAAATATATATATATATATAAGAACTTTATATATATATAAGAACTTTATATATATATAAGAACTTTATATATATGTATATGAAGTTCTTTCATAAGTATTATTTTAAAAAAAATTGTGGGTTTGATATAGTCTAGTTCCATAATTTAAATTCAATTAAATCTTATTCATACTGTCACAAGAAACGTGTAAAATAAACATACATTCAAACAAATAAAAGTTATTTATTTGGTATGAGAAGACATATAGATCGAAACAACAATTAATAAGACAATTTTTACTCTTATAGGTTTAAGATGAATGTAACAGGGCAACGATTTGATATAATTCTAAGATAGCATTTCAAATGACAAATGACAAATTTAAAAAGACCTTATGTATAATTTTATTTCTAATGTTCTTCCAAAATAGCTATGGTTGAAAAACCACATTTTGGAGTTAGTCACTTATTGCACAACTAGTTTTGAAACTGCTTGAGTAAGATTTGTGTACGTTATTTTTGTGTTAACGTGTCATTTTTTAAATACATTTAATAAATAGAAATTAACCGTCATATTACGTACTAAAATATCATCTCAATATATTGTTTTAATTAACTCTGATAAACATAATTTAAGTATAATAAAAAATTATAATGATTTATCCAGATGGATGTTTAGAGATAATTTGTGGATTGTAAAACTGTTCCAACTTTAACCAACAAACATTTACTTCTTTCCTCTGGTTTATACCTGAGATGGACTCTTGGAAAAAGATATTGTAAATAAAATATAGATAGATATTTCTCAGTAAAATATTGTAATTATTATATTAAACATATAATGCTGAGAAAAATATTCTAAATAGCGTATAAATATTTAGTACGACTTATAATTTTTTGATAATATATTCCTTCTAAAATCTGTATAAACTAACATAAGAATATATTGTGTTCCAAATAAAGAAGAGTGTTGATGGAATGACGAAGAAAATATATGAAGGTAGAGTGTGTGGATCAAAAGGAAGGGGTAGGCCATGTAAGACAGGGCTAAATGTTGTAGACGAATGTGAGGAAAAGTGAAACATTAAGAGTTTTAATAATAAAAGAGCATGTATGACTCGGTGTATGAATGTTGTTGAAGCGAAAGGAGTATGCCAGGATAGAGAAGCGTGGAAAAAGTTAGTGAGGGTGGATTAAGTACGAAGTAGTTATTTTTGAGCTATACAGTTTCTTGCCTACCCCGTAAGGGGACGAAGTGATTGGACATGTGTAGAAAATACCAGTGATATTTAATATTATATTTCTACAAGCAAATTTGTTTTGGTTACAGCTTTCTTATATTCATGGTATTGTATAATTATTTAAATTGTGACACCACTTACAGTAATTACTTATTTGTTTCAGAGATATGTGTGTATCTGTAATTTTAATAATAAGTCAGGTCATTAAATAATAATTACTCTATATTGCAACGGTCCAATTATCATTCGCTACCTTTAATTCTTTTATTTCATGTTCAAGGTCACCTCAATCTAAATAATAGTGAATGATTCTATATCCGTGTCAATGGCAATTCTATAGAAAACGTCAATATATAAAGGTGTTTTATAATATTTGTTGGAAAGATTTATCAAATAGATTCTTGAGAAATTCAATTTCTAGTTTGTTTTTCTTATATTTAAATAAAATTATTTGCCACAGAGAGTTATATAACCTAATTTATCGATAAATTATTCAAAGGAATAAAATATATTTTCCCAAATTAAATCGATGAATAAATATGAAAATGTTAACGACTATATTTCTCGTGTATTTGCTAAGTAATGTTGAAACCAAACTTAATTCTTCAATTGGATATTTTAGCTCTAGTAACAATTACTTAGAAACTGTTCACTACATCTTGAACGTTATTCGAAAAAGTGGGTCTCGCCGTCTGACCACAGTCGTTCTACAAGAAAACAATCCTCATCATTCAGATGAATTGTTCAGGCAAGTGCACTTAGTGGATTATTTCCCTACTCTGACCTTACAAATGCAAGAGAACAGTACTTTAAATTTAACAGAAACGTTTCCAGATGATTTATTATTCAGTGGCATGATAGAAGTACCAAAGATGTCATTTTGGTTTGTTGACAAAATTGATAAAATATTTTGGGAATTCCTGAAACAATTTCGAAATACTTTCCTTGGTAACCCAAGGATACCGTTTATAATAATAATACTTCACAAGATCAAAATGAAATATACTTATTTAAAAAGGAATGTTAAAAACTGTGGATTGAATATCGCATTTTGAATCTAGTAGTGATTAATTTCGCTAGAGATTATTTACCAAACCATAAAAATACCAATGAATCACTGTTCCAAAATAAAAGTAACTAGGGGAAGAAATGTATCAAGTTTGAAGCCACGTAAAATAAGGGTTGAATATTTACTGATGCAATCAATATTGCAAAGAATGAACGCCACCATGGTAAAAATCAGACCGAAACATCAAGATATGGTAAGTTATTCAGGTGACGAAACAGACTTGGATGCTAAAGAAAATATACCAGATTTGTTTGGAAATATCTTTATTAAACATAAAAAGAATCAATTTACATCCACTATATCTCTTGGCCAAAATTTTTATTACATTTACAGTTCCAAAAGCTCAGCATGTTCATCAATCCATGAACATTATTCTACCTTTCAATAAGAATACATGGGCACTTGTTTTAGGCACCCTACCATTTATTATATTGTTGTGGAAACTATTTAGACAGGATGTGACTTTGGAAATCTTAACAATTTTTGAAACTTTTAGAATCTTTGTGACTAGAGCCACAAATTTTACATCAATTTCCTCGAGTCAGAAAATCTTTGTCATGTCTTGTTTGTGGGTAAGTTTGGTACTGTTGGGCGCTTATCAGGGAAGTTTGACCAGCTACCTGACAGTACCTCATTTCTATCCTGATATAAATACCGTGGATGACTTGATCAACACAAATCTTAGAATAGCCGTACCTCAAATAGATGGCACAGGTGAAGATTTAGATGTTATGTTTGAAGATGCGGACCATAACGACAAAGTTGTGGCAACATCGATTAAAAGAGAATTTTTTGTTAAAAGTGTCAAAACTGCACTTTACATAGCTGCTTTTAATAGAACCATAGCTTATTCTGATGCATCATTTATGGCTCGGTTGTATACACAAGATAACAAATATTATAATGATGGATATCCTCTATTGCACCTCATGGAGGAGTGTCCACAAATAATGCATCTTGCTCTCTTAGTTCCTTATGTTTCCCCTTTTCAAGACAGGATCGAGAAAATCGCTAGAAGAGTTGTTGAATCGGGATTTCCCTTAAAGTGGTTGAACGATGATTTGTATGAACTGACCCTATCAGCTGGTAATAGAGTTAAGGAAGATGAACTGAAAGCATTGGGACTCAGCCATACTCAAACTGCTTTTTACATCCTTTTTGTAGGTATTACATTTAATTTTACTTCAATTATATTTGAGATTTTGATTGGAAAAGTTATAGTTAAGAGAACTAATAGGAAATATGTATCTTCTCCTTTCATCAAAATTGATTTTAAATAAGTTTTATTTGTTACAACGTTAATTCAATGAATTTAAAAAATAACTGTAGGCTATATTTCAGAATATTAATATTTTCAAACATATATAATGTGATCCAAACTTTAAAAACACTAAAATATTTAGGTAATAACAGTTAGTAAATATTTGACAGGCCTAATTTCATAGTTCATATTTAGTCAAAAATAAGGTATGGTTGAAACAAAATATATCTAATTTATACAGAAAAATAGAAATAGTTTAATATACATAAATTAACATAACCTTTAACTAGAGAATATTCCATTTTAAATGTTAAATTATGAACACATTCTAGTTGATTGTGGCTTGTGATGATTGACTTGGAAGTTAGCGCCATTATGAACACATTCTAGTTGATTGTGACTTGTTATGATTTACTTGGATGTTAGCGCCATTAATGAACACATTCTAGTTGATTGTGGCTTGTTATGATTTACTTGGATGTTAGCGCCATTATGAACATATTCTAAGTTGATTGTGGGTTGTTATGATTTACTTGGATGTTAGCGCCATTATGAACATATTCTAGTTGATTGTGGTTTGTGATGATTGACTTGGATGTTAGCGCCATTTAGAACACATTCTAGTTGATTGTGGCTTGTGATGATTGACTTGGATGTTAGCCACGATATGAAAATGTATAGTTTCCGTGCATATGAGTCGGAGTCTTTTCGCTGCGTTTCCACCTAAGTTGCTCGATTCCCCTAGAGACGGAACTCCTGACAGCCTCGTAGGAACCAAGCAAGAACCCCGTCATCAAGTGCGCAGTAAACTCTGCGTTTTTACCCTCTGACTGGAGCCACAGCGAGCATTTAGCAACACCTACTCTGATAATATTAGAACCTGTCATCACTGTGTAACTCGGGAGAATAAAAAACAACTGTTTTCTCCTCAAGTGTGATACCAGCATCACAATAGATCAGAAACTCCGCCTTATATATAAAAACAGTTTCCAGAGGCATTGACCCTTAGTTTCTCAGCGGGACCTCATTAAGGTGTACTGACTGGTATTCCCGGCCAAAACTGGGCTCGCACTACCAACCACTTAGTGTTCATGGGCGGCAGACCCCTCTCCCCCACCTTCATACATTTGGCGCTCTCTGATTAGTTCATCCTCTTTCCCTCACTAATATGATACATTATATAAGTCAACTAAAGTTTAAAGTTAAAACTCACCATCCGGCCCAGAGTTCGGCATCCACTTATCTGGGGAATTAACACCTCTTACAAGGCTCCTCTAACTTATCACGGCTGTGTCCTCCGAGCGTAGCCACGCACATTACATGCGCAGCGGGGAATTTAGGGACCTACCACCCCATTTTGGCCATCAACTCTGTCATCACTTGACACCTGGGAAAAACACCAGACTTGAAAGCTTCCCTCGTAAATAGGAGTTGGCTCCTCCTTCCATCAGTACCCAACTCTCACCTCGAAGGATGTCGGGCACCTAGTATCGTCAATAGAAGTTGGCTCCTCCTTCCATCAGTACCCAACTCTCACCTCGAAGGATGTCAGGCACCTAGTATCGTCAATAGAAGTTGGCTCCTTCTTCCATCAGTAACCAACTCTCACCTCGAAGGATGTCAGGCACCTAGTATCGGAAATCACTTATAAGAGAATTCAAGCCGAGTTTCATACCTGGAAGCTCGTAGAAGTGTCCTGACCTGCTTTCCCATAAGGTAATATCTACCTTCTGGTTAATGTGTGGCCAGTGGAGGGGGTCTCACTCCCATAGAGAGGCCTCGACAGAGATGCAGTCACCCACCGAGTTAGACCCTCCAGATGTAGTGCGTGGTTCAGCCACTAGGAGGACCTCTGCCGGTTTTACCAACAAGGAACATCCCCCAGGCAGAGAGGGGAAGCACTTCACTACGTCCGGTTCAAGACAGTCACCATGAGGAGGCACTCTATCAGTTTTACCAGACAAGGAACATTCCTCAGGCAGAAAGGGGAAGCCTCCTGTCCCACCCGGGTCAGGACATTTGACAAAAGGGCGGGTAGATCTCATAGCCTAAGAGCTTCCAGCCCTCAGCCCAGTGGTTCCTCCTAAGGTAAGCCATACTATAAAATGGTCTCCCACTTCTGTGGTCGAATGGTCTAAGTCAGGAATGACCGAACCATTAATCGTGAGATTCCGGTAGCTCGTGAAGAGATTATCTTTCACAACAGTAATGTACATCTCAATATTTGAGATCAGGTGGCAACACTTTACGTACATTTTTATCAGCTGATAAACTTGAAGTTTGTCATTGGCGTCTTGTGTTTCGGTTCTATGATAGATTGGTCGTTTCCAAGTGGTTTGTTCCTGTCAACCGTTAATCTAAGGTATCACTCTCGTAAAAGACTAGACTGCCGATAACGATGAGATGGGGTTTTAATCCCGGTCTGTTGCATTGAGGTTGGTTTATACCAAATAGTTTTCTACTCTCCTGAAATGTATGTATATTATGCGTATTAAAATATTAATATATAAATATAATAGTTATGTATATATCAGTGTTTTACTAATATAAATAATAAACCATTAAAAGGTATTATTAAAGCGTTACTAGTCATTTATTAATTCTACAATATAAAATTTAGATTTAAAAAATGTAAATACTCTGTAAACTAAAGTTGTAGAAAATCATAGGATAAACTTTATAAACACATTTTTCTCACTTTAAGTTAGTTTACCGATTATCGGTCAGTTGTTCTTTGCTTTAATTTTTCACACTATTTTATTTTTGCATAAACAATTAATTAATAAGTATTAACAGCTTGTAACAAAAAGTATGTATTATCTTTATTCTAAAATAAACCTTTTAACAATATCAAAATAGTATTTATAAGATTATGACATTTTTTTTAAAGCTTTCAACTAAATAATTCTGAATTTAGCATCATTTAACATGTAGTAGAAATATATTTGTGATAACATTAAAAAAATAACTAAATAATTTAAATTTCAACCGACACTTTTTACTATTACAATTTAGTCCGGAGAAAGAGTCAAGTGTTACCAACAATTTTAATATCACTTCTTACATATGTATTTAAATCTTTCGAAGTAGAGGGACATTATCATAAAAACTTAAGATAGTGTATTGTGTAAAATTTAATTACGTAATGTTCAAATTACTGTAAATAACACAATCTCTTAACAAATTATGTATTATTTTAATGATATAAATCTAATCTCAATCCATAATAAACTTCTGATACCAATAGTATTTTATAGAGATGAAGAAGATGAAGTCTCTCTCTAGAAGTTGATAAGATTTCCATAAACCTGGACTGGTCAGGAGATGTAACACTTACCTTATTGCAAAAATCAACTATGCATTTAAATCTTTTAAAAACGTGTGTTTTTAGTTCATATTAATCAACTTTATATTTTCAGAAATTGTCATATATTTGCTAGTTATTAGTTAATTTATACTTTTATTCATCAATTCAATTATGACCACATAATTCTTAATTTATATATTATAAACTTATTATTCATTTTTTTAACCTTTTACCTCAATAAAATTGTAACATATAATATTAATATTATTTTTATTTGATTATTTAACGTGGAACAAATTGAATATAATATTTAAGTTTTCGTTCCTTATTATCAATCAACAAACAAATCACAATTAATGTTATTAAAAGTATCTATTAGAGTAAAAAAAAAATTGCAACATTATAAAAAGTATAAAAAATGTCTAGCTTCCCACATGTGAGCAAGTGGAATAAACGTCAGGTGCGTTTTGTGTCATTTACTTGGGGTTCGAACTCCGTCTGAATGTACTAATTGTGTCTCTATCCCATTAGATGTTTTCCCATACACCTATCCACAAATTCGGGTACCTTTCAACTAAAAATTATATATTTTTCATCCCTGTCTCTTAGTGTAATCAAATATTTATAGCTCGGATGGGTAGTAAGAAGCGGTGTGAAAAATAAAAGGTGATATTTAATAATAGCAGCTAATTAATTAGCGATAATAGGATGGCAAACACACAAAGCACCTAGTTTGACCACAGCTTCATGCCAATTTTTTTGTTTTTTAACACCCAATTCTACACGCGCCCAGGATCTAACCAGGAAATGTCTTAGAGCCTGTAGTGAGAACAGCTAGTATTTTGTTATTTTCAACAGAGGTATTAACCATCGAATTCTCTTATTACATTGATCTGGCTTACGATAACATTGTATTTCATCTTGTTTACATTATTTTACTTTAATTTCCAATGAAAGCTTATTTTTACAGTCTCTATGGCTTTCGGTATCGAAAATATATAATTTCAAAACACAAACTCTATTAAAACGGCCACCTGTGTCATTATTAAAAACATCACGTGGACGTAAAATAATCACAATAATTATTATAACCGCTACAAGGGCTACATAACAGGGTATAGACAGATACTAGAGGTAGTTTGAATTTTGTAAAAATGGTTCAATTAACGAGGTCCATTATTTCACGTGTTTTTCTACTTTCAGCCTGTAAAATGTACAGTCCACTCTAAAAGCTCCAGAGGCTTAGAAATTAGTACGAATAAAAGTTTCAGTAAACAAGGACATAGAAATATAAAGGAATTAAGGTTTGAAGTATAAAATATTCAAAAATCTTTGTGAATGAAGGTTTCACCATAAAATATTCAGAAATCACTAAAAAGGAAGGTTTCACTAAAGGCAGGTTGTGATCCGGATTTACCTAACTTAACGTAACAACGCTAGCAAAATACAGAAAATGAATTTAGATTGTTTGAAAACAAATTGTTCACTAAAACGGAATATAAATATTTAAGGCTGATTAGGCTTCCAGTACTTGCAATAGAAGCTTTACTGGGTAAATAAAATATAAAGTGTAACAAGAGGCTCAGAAGTTTTAATTTTCACAATTACCCGCTTCGATGGCCGCATGGTCTAGCGTGCTCTCGCAATAAAATAGACTGAAGATGACTGAAAGATTGAGATTCGAGTCGCGGTCCGGTTCTTAGAGTGCTTTTTCCAACATAGTTTTCTATTCTCTCTTAAGGCAAATGCTGGTACAATTTTTATTAATAAACCTCCCAAATACCTTAAACCATTAGCATAACCAGTACATATGAGTATAATCCGAACGGGTAGTAAGACTTGTTGCTAAAAAAAATATGTTCACGATGTAAGAACTATACCGTTGAGGTCGTCTGCTTACGATAAACAAACAAATGAAGTATTAATTTGCGCTGTTGATGTTGCTCGCGCCACGATTGGCTGGATAGAACACGTGATACCCTAAACTTAACGTTCACATAACTAGAACGTTCTCTCTTGGACAACGTTAAGTTAGCTGCAACATATTAGCTTTGGTTTGAAAGCACGAGGAGAAACCTTACGTTACGTTACGTTACGTGGACGTAAAGTTGATCGTAATACTGGCATAATTATACAATCATAGATCAGTAGTAATGAATCTTTCAATAAAAAATTACAAGAATTAAAAGTGTTAGATGCAGGATTTGAAGATATGTATGAATGAAATATACAAACGTAGAAAAGCCCGTTTCGTAATCTAAAATATAAGTATTAATTAAGCAATAAAAATCTGAATGTTTTGCAGTACATAAGTTTAAGGAGCAAGAACAAATAATGAATAATTATTAAGACTTTTTTATTTATACCTTAGAACATTCGCACAGCAAAAGAGATTTTTTTTAAAATAAAATATTAATCTTTGCAATAAAATTGTGTGCATAGTTTCATATTTACTACCCTATATTCTAGTACTAACCTATACAAATATTTATAGATTCATATTAATATGTACGAGTGTAACAGAGTAATTATAAACATTTCTTAGCTAATAAATATTACACACTCACAAAAAGTGATAGTACATTGTATTGGTTTTTATTTAGTTTAAAAATGTTAGATATATTTTCTCATGATCTACTCAATGGCTTTGTAATTGTATTGATTATATTGTTAGGGTATTTTATACCAAATGTCGCATTTAATATCCCCAGCTAAAAAAAACTACAATCACCATCCGTTTGATAAGTCAATAAAACAATCCCATTGTTCAGATAACCTAACATATGCAAACGTAATAGAGAATATGGAGATATTCCAATAATGGCTCGAATAACGTGGATTTGGAATATTTCCAAATATCCGTGCCAGAGGAAGTCATTATAGTCATGGGTCTAGTTTTCTCGTGGGCGGGGGGGTTGGGTCAGGGTAAACAACCTAGAAATGAAATATTGAGGAGATTATGACGTAACGGAGTGTTGACTGCACCTTCAGAGGTTTCTGAATGTCGTGAAGCTCTTACTTTGAATAACTTCAGTGTTTGAGTAGTAATGGAGGTTACATTAGTGCTATAGATGCTCTGCTGACATAACAGAGTGATACTACAACTCTTCCTTAGGTCTAGGTCATTGTGGGGCGTCCCATTCCTATGCCTTGTCATTTTATACGTTGTATTATCAACACTATTATTACCATTAGGTGTTCTGTCTTACGACATGTCTATTCCTTTTGTCACTGACTCTGTATGACTGTCCTCTTCCTCCTCCTTCAATTCCCAGAAATTTATCCCTACCTTTAATGCAATCCTCCTCCTTTCTAAGCTCCTCTTTCCCTCAACCTTTCCTTCTATGACGTGCAGAAGACAGTTCCTCCTAAGGATGTGTCAGATCCAGTTTGCTTTGTACCAAAGAATCACATCCAAAATAATTCTCTTCTCACCCACTCTTCTTATAACTTTATTTGTCCTCCTGATCTTCTCAAATCTTCTTCGCATCTCAAAGTTCTACAAATTTTTTTCCCCCCATAATCCTAAGAGTCAAAGTTTCTGCTCCATACAGATCAGTACACCCCGCGTTTATGGATGTTAAGAATATTATTTAACTTAAATATATCATCAATTTTTTACATTTAAATCCTTCGTCGAGATCATAGGCTAGAGTTAAATTTACCTTGTTTTGTTTTTAACTCGATTAAGTTTAACGCTTTATCTATTAGCATATGATACCTATTCTATATTTTTATACTTAAAAAAAGCCAAAATCAGGACTATATAACTTAAATAAGATATTATATATATATATAATTTGAAAAATAACCAAGCCTTATGCACTGTTAAGTGTTTTAAACACACTTTATTTTATACACACACCCAATAGCTACTGTTTATTAGTGTTGTTTTTTTATTTTAAAATATAGAAGATTCTAATTATTATTCCTGGCAACAAACATATTTGTATTTGACTACGACCATGCACGAATAGGGAAAGAGAAAATGACAATGTGTTTGTGTATATTCTTACATTCATACATAATCACGCCGTTCCCTTACGAGTTCGACAAGAAACTGTGCATGTAGCTCATAAAACAACTCCGTACTTAATCCATCCTCACTGACTTTCTCCACACTTCCCTATCCTTGCATACTCCCTTCGCTTCAACAACATCCATACACCGAGTCATACATGCTCTTTTATTATTAAAACTAGTTATGTTATTTTCACACCTTCGTCTACAACATTTAGCTACGTCTTACATGGCCTACACCTTCCTTTCGGTACACACACTCTACCTTCATATATTTGCTTCATCACTCGATCCACTTTCATCCTCTCAACATGCCCAAACAGATATAACACACTTATTCTAAGCTATCCTCCTCAAATCTACCTCCTATTCCCCTTTTGAGCTATTCATAGCTCTAAGTGTCAACGGAAAAAAGAATTCAAAGTTAAAGTACATTTTGTACGATATAAATTTACTGGATAATTTATTTAGTGATTGGATTTAATTGTTTAACTAGTTACCAATAACAATGCCAACACTAAATATAGACCTATATTGTAATAACAATACTAATAATAACAACAATAAAATTTAAATATTCTCAAAAATAAACAGAAAATTCTGGTGATGAAGATGAGATAATAAGTTTAAGTAAATTAAATGAAAATGTAATAAACTTAATTTTTGATTGTTGACGCACTTTTTCGTGATGTTTTAATTCACCTGGCGAGTTGAAGCCATTACATTATTAATGTTGAAATCTTTGTGTGTTCTAGCTAGCAGAAAAAATAATCAGTTTAAAGCTAGAGCCCCTAAAAACAAACACTTTGTAATTAATTTAATTAATATTTTTTATGAAAAGGGGGAAAAGAATGCAAATATTACCAGTGTATTGATTTTATAAGACATAATACGGTTTCTAAGTGCACTTAAAATAAAATATTAATATTTTACTAACCCGAAATATGACTATGTGAACACTATAAACAAATGAATAAGGCCACACTTTACCAAATCGTAGTGACAACAATATAAAATTAAATATTCGTGCTCCACATCTTATTTCCCGTCAGGACTATCTATAGATATATTTTGACCTCGGTCGTCTTGGGCTAGAATTCTCGTCTCAAAACCCAATGTTCTTGGGTTCAGATCCAGCCGGATTTAACGGGTTATTTCCTTAAGCGAAAATATTCCGTAGCACATCTTTCTTCGGAAGGGATATAAAGCCGTTGGTCCCATTTTGATTGTAGAATGTAAAAAAAACCTGGAAGGTGTAAGAAAATACCTTTTCCAAAAATATTGGTAGGCCCTTTCATTCTCGCTTATAGAAATTCAGTCGGTTCAGAAAGTGAACGTTAGATAAAATTAAATAAACAAAATATAAATTCACGCTTATTGAGTAAAGATGAGGAAGGTAGAATTTAAAGGAAATGTAAGGGAGATTTAGGAAACTAGTTAGTAAATAAAAAAAAGTAAATAATAATTTAAATTATTAAATCCACAACACCGGCAAAGCAAATCAAGTAAGAATAACACCTTTACCCTCGTAACCACCGGTGCAGCTGAAGAATAAATTCTAGTTTTAAATAAGGAGAAGAATATAAAGTTTACTGAGTCATATTTGCTGTAACTGTTTAAATAGTTAAAAATATATTTTCCAAATGTATACGTGTGCACGTGTGAATGTGTATGTTGAGAATATTTCAATGTTGTACTATTGATAGCTAGTTGTACCTACTTTAATAATAGAAAATTGATTTGTTCACGTTACGTAAATGAATTCATAATTTTAAAATATTTCATTCAGTTTCAACCAAATTCGGTCACATAGCATAAAACATAGTTAAATAAATATTTATTTTAACCAGATCTACTATATGCGTACTTACATTAGCCCACCTAATATTATTAATACTTGACCTAGCTTAACCTAACCTATCATATTGGCTCGCATGATACCGGGTTCACTAACAAATTAGCGTTAACGTAACGTAAAGTTCACCTGACGTAAACCAATTAGAGGTTTGAGCAGGATTCACGTAAGGTAACATCTTGAGCAGAACACAGACCATGTGTGAAAATAAATTGTTTAATAAGATGAAAACTTAATATTTAGAACTAATTAGACTACAAGTACCTGAAAAATAAGGTTTACTGGATACAAAATAAAGTGGAACAAGAGGCCACAACGTTTTAAAGGTCGCTAGAATATAAATATATACCGATGGATTTGTCTACATACCATGAACAAACAAATGAAGTACTAAATAGCTCTATTAACGTTTCTCGCGACATGATTGACTGGCTAGAGCACGTGGTATCTTCAATTAATGTTCACATAACGTGAAAGTTATGAATATGCTACCAAAGAGCATGGGTCCAAAATAGCGCAAGCGAAAAGTGGGTGCAAAAGAGCGCAATTCTTAACTTCCGTAAAAAGTCGAGTGCATATTTCCTTTCTTTTGTTTGGCAGGAATGCGTAGGTTATTAGATTGAACAGCTGTCCAACTTCGTCTTTGAGAATGTTTGAAATCTGACTGTCCTCTAACCTCACATGACCTAACCTATCCTAACCTAACCTAAAAACACCATGGCAGTAACTTGAAAGTTAGGGCTGATTGCGCGATCTATAAATTTCCTACCCAGTTAAACACAGACCCGCCTTGTGCCGTTCTGGAGGAGGGCACTATAAGGTCACGAAACACCTTCGCGATATGTACAACTGTACACTTGCGGTGTTTCGTACCTGCTCTATATTGGGACTACGAGGTTGCGTCGTTTTAACCGCATCTTCGGGGCCGCAACTGAAAGTTATACCCTGGAGAAATCGAAAGGTGAGTTACTTGTATTTTGATGTCTTCCATTTAAAAAAAATACGTTACGTGAATGTTAATACCAGGATCACAATAAACTTAACAAAGAAAAAGGTGGTTGTGTAGGGGACGCGAGAAAAGGTGTTTTTGCAATTTTTATAACAAAGCTTGTTTTGGCTAAAATAAATCAATTAATTTTCCAGCACAAACATAAAGGTTTTTTTTACATGGCCACCTCAACAGTTCTTGAACATTTGTCAACAAATGTGTCCTGGAATTTATTTTCAACTTTTTATCTTCGTTTAAAGAGTTTGTTATCTAATGCCGCTATGCTCATGACAGATATTCAACAACTGTTGATATCACCGTGTGAAGAAAATTGACCTCTGTTTCTACTGGAGCAATTTATTTTGGCCAAATCAATTTTCTTTTTTATAAAAACTACAAAATCGCTGGTCTTTTCTCAAATCCCCACCTTAAATATTGTCAGTTAAAAAGTTATTATATATTATTAATATTATATTAAGCCATAGATACAGTAGATTATATAAAACGGTAGAGGTATTCACTAAATCGTACTAATTACACTAAATATATTACCGGAACAATACATTTAAAAACCCTTAGAGCATAGCTTAGGGTTACCCAACATTTTCCATAACAGTTTGTAAATTACTAACGGGAGGGCTAGCCATAAAAAAAAAGCAACAACTTTAATAATTCAACGTGCGTGTCTAAATGCGATACTGACACTGTCGGAAAGTTTGTTCATTAACCTGATGTTCAGCCATGCGATGTCGGAAGAGGGTTACGGGAAGTTTCACCCACCCTCGTTTGTAACGAGAAAACAGAAAAAAAAAGGAGGAGTTTTGGGTTTACGTGCCAACTGCATTTGACATCAAAGGGTAGAGCACATACTTTAGAGTATTAGTCAGTAAAGTGAGCTGTGAGATAGGTTTGTGAGTGAAGGGTATTGGGTATTAGAGGATAACAAACACAATATCTACTCGGCGTGGCCAATACAAATATAGAATAAAAATTCCATCATTATTACCAGTTTTCCTGAGAAAATAAAAATATATATTATTTCTCGACCCTTTAAAAGGCTTTTCCTTCAATTTTATGGGATAGAACTAATGATTTTGAATGAAAATATTTTGTAAATCTTGTGTTGAGCACGTCACCCAATTTTAGGTATTTATCAAGTATTGTTAGTATATATTACTTCTCAATGCCTAGGTCGGTAGACTAATGGAGTCTTACACAATTCATGTCTTCTACAACTTCAATTATGTCTTTGGACACTTTAAATTACTTTAATATGGGTCTTTGTTTAAAAATAAAAAATTCTTACCATTTTCAACTGGGAGACTTCACCACGAACCACCACAGATCCCTGAAAAAAAAAACAGGTTACGGTTATAGAATTAGTGACTTTCTGACCAGACCTAAAAGAAGAGCGATGAGGATGTGGATTATTCCACTTGTTGTGTGTCCTAAGAATCAAGTTGAGAGGAAGCCTCCATATTGCCCCCAGGAAATCATCCAAAGATATTTCTGACATGAACATGGAAGAAAAAGTTTGCAATGTCATGGATTTAAACTTGAGCGCATAATAAAAACTTGCTTTAGGATGACATTGAATGATGCAGCTTTCATCAGATGCCAAACATAAATATGGAAGGAATAAACCACGGCTCTGAGCCATTCAATAAATACAATCAATATTTGTTTAAATAATAGGCTATAATGAATCATCATTTCCAATTTGGGAGAAATGTTTTACTCATACAACAGATTTTTCTCAAACTTTCTGATAAGATACAAAGCTGAAAATTCGCACATTAATAAATTAAGTGATGTCGCTACCCTCAAGATTCTTAAAATTGAAATTATTCAATACACAATGCAATCTAGTATGCTATACGGTCCGTTTATAGTGACTTTAACTACACTTTAAATGTGGCGTGGTGGAGCTAATGCTCTAAATCTTGGCCATTTGACCTCCTCTTACCTCTACTCTCCTGGCTTATGGAGGGTATTAATATATGAGGTTGGGCGCCATTAAGGTGAATTCCATCATCCCCATATGATAGAATGACACGTGAGAATAGTGATGGTGTAAAACAGGGGGGGGAATTACAGTTTAACGTGGGCTCCGAACCACGCCGGGGGGTCTGGTATTCCAAACATTCACAAAAAGTGAAAGCACACACTTTTCCAGAGGTGAAGGAAAGATTTGGTAGTCAGATTGATCTGTGCTGGGACCGGGATTTGAACCCCGGACCCCTGACACAGAATCTGACACCTTGCCTCTAGACCACCAGATCACGTTTTAAGTGTGTCATACAAATCTACAAACCTACAAATCAAATCATGGCAGTTTATTTAGCAGATTTTTCTCAGGGGACAAAGAGTAATAGCAAAGACGACATGTATCTGGAAATAGCAATGAATCAGTGACAACGCAAATAACTCTTGTTCCTTTTATACATCAGCTACATATTCACTATATTTCTTTCTTTCTTTTCATGGCTCCTTGGTCTTATAGAATGTGGCTTCCGATCCGAGTTTTTCAATGCACGTACGTATTTTACGGGTGGGTCCTTGGAACTCTAGCTGAAAAAAAAACATTTTGGGTGTTGGGTTTTCTTTCTTCTTGAAAAAAAAAATGTTGCTTTTGAAACTTACTGTGAATGTAAATACGGGTCATGTTCACAGAATAAAATCAATATTCTAGCAAAATTGATTTAATTTATCCCAATTTTTAGTACACTTACAAAGAAGGATATTTTAATAACGTCTAATTTTTTGTATATGTCTAAAAATAACCAATATACTAGACCTACCTCGAATATACAAAATCAATATATTTTAGAAGAATATTTAGTTCTTTCATTTAAACTTATGGGCTAAGGCTCTTGGATAATGTACCCGTAAAAGAATGCAAAGTTGGTTCATTTGTTTTTCATGTCACAGCTATACACGCTGATACATTTAGGTTTGTATAACAATATTGCATTGATTCAAAGGTCAAGGACTTTATGTCATTTTATTAAATATGTCATTTTATAAGACTAAGAATAAGCTCTCCCCCAAAAAAATAAATTGAAAAATATATATTTATGTTACTGTCCCTATTTGAAATGTATTACTATGGATATGTAGCACAATTTTTTTTAAATTCAAATTTACAAATATTTCTTCTCAAACCTTACATGAATAAGCCATAATATTAGGCTTACCAACGTCCCAGTGTGACAAACACCGTCCCGGTTTGAAGGTCTAGTCCCGGAATCCCGGCCGGTTTGTCATTTTGTCTCGGACAAAAGAAAAATGTTAATAATATGAAAAATTAAACACAAGAATTGGAAGAAAATATGTAAATATTAGTTAATTTGTCAACACTACTACTTATACTTTTTTCATTTGCGTCACTACTTTTCTTTAAATATTTATTTTACCAGTTTATTGATGAATGTCAGGAAAATATGTTGATTTTTTTTTAATGTTCCTAGTGAAAGGAAAAATAATTAGAGAAGGTTTTACCCCAACCTTTCTTACGAAATGACTATTAATTATATTTTTATCAAATATAGGCTACAATAAAAACAAGATTATCTGTTTTATACGTACAGTTCTTTGAAAATCAACAAAGGTCAGGTAGAAATCTACACATGTTTACTATAATATATTAATAGTCTTATGTAAAGGCGTTATTGTGCTACTTACATACGATGCATGCAAATAACATTTATTGAATGAAATTATTGAATAAATATTAGTAAATATATTATGTTATTAATATAAGTGTGTTCTTAAGAATTAGTTTGTAAAGTTAATATACTTTTAAAGGGTTTCGTAGTATTTATTAATTATTACTATAATAACTAACGTATATATTTAGGATGTCACTCATTAGTGGTTTTAATTCCACTAGGGACAAACCATTTATATGTACACAAAACTTAACAAATTTATTTAAATACACATTACTAAATAAATGAGTGAAGAGAGATAATTAGTTTATTTAATTATAATTTTAACTTAACTATTCCATTAAGATGTATTGAAGTGTGTCGTTAATTTTGAGTTTCTTAATCACTAGGACCATTAGTTCGTATTGTATAAATAAATGGCTTTGTAATTCGTGTGCTGATATAATCTAACTTAGGCCTGGTCTAAAGCCGTATTCCTAAGATACAGAAGTTATAAAACTTTGATTTACTAATATATTTGTCCCTACAACTTTAAATGTATCTGGGCTCTCTCTCCCTCTGTATATGTAGTTAAATACTATAACACTTGTTTATAGGAATGGTGTTTTGATAGTTTGAAACATATATATTTTTTAATATTAAATAAATGGTCCGTCTGTAGCAAGTCTGCCTACTGACTTAAGGGTCACGAATTCGATTCCCGGCATGGATGAAACATTTATTACTGGGAAAATGTGGCCTACCTCCTTTACAGTGACGAATTAACGACTGCGGGCTGGATGTTGTGTCTGTTCTATATTTAAGATAATATATACGTCTTATGCTGATATAATCAGTAGGTTTAGAAAGTACACGTTGAATAGATAGTTCTAGATAAATACCAGAGTTCATGTGTGTGTGTTTTGGTTGCTATCTTGGTATTTTAAATCCCTTGGTTATTTCCTTTTGTGACCAAATATTAAGGATTTAATAATAAAAAGTAATCATGGCTTCATCCTGGCTACAGGAACTGTTTGTAATGAGAGAGTTGAAAACAAACATTCTTTCTATTCTAGTTCAGCCTTTTAATTTCCTGCCATAAATCGTTTCTCGTCCCTTAACTTACGTGCCCAAGCCCAGAATGTAACCTCGCTACGGTCCAATGTCCTGTCTACAAGTCACGTGACCTTGTCGGACTGAGAGCTGTTCAAAGCAGCACCGTCTACTAGGTTAGTGGTCTCAAAATTGGGGTGTGCATTACGATACATTGGGCTGCGGTAAGAAAAAAATAAAGTAAATCTTACTAATATTTCATATTCGTGTGCAGAATCTCAATTATAATGGTCTAATTTTGATTTCACTTTAAATTTTTTTATAAACGTTATTTAGTTAAACATACTTTTTTTGTGTGCGATAGACTTGTAATACAATAAAACACAAAAATTGTTCTTTATTTTACCTCATTATACCTTAAGTTTTTATTAACTAAGAGTCACGTTGTAACAGATTGTATGTACTGACACTAGTAAATTAATAAATAATAATAATTTTTATTTTACTTTTAAAACGTAAAGATTTGAAATGTTTTAATACTTAATAAAAATTATTTTTTTCATAGAAAGATTTAGTGTAGCTATACCAGATTGACACAAAAGAACCTTATTTTAGAGTTGAAAAATTTACTAAACTTGTTTTACGTTATCGTGTATGTGTTGCATCTGTCAAATTTGACAGCGGTAGGTAAATTGACGAGTTTCAGGCCTATTATTCGGATAGTTACTCTCTCTCTACCTTTGTCTGCGTGACAGCCTACAAGGGTTGTTGTCGGTGGTTTATCAGAGCACGAGCCGACATTGTCTTGGTCATCTGAAGAAGAGGAGCTTTATCCAACAGCTAATCCCCCCCCACCCCTCCTACAAAGCACCCTTGTTCTTCCTCTCAACCCATCCCAATTGGCTGGCTGCATGGTCCAAGGCGTCACTCTTGCAATAAAGTAAGTCTACTGCTAATTACGAGAATATTGAGGTTCAAGTCTCGGTCGGATGAACTTAAGGGGGATATTCTAAAATAGTTTTCCACTCTCCCTCCCCACAGATGCGGGTACATTTTCTCTAAAATATAACCTTCATAATCCATGAAACCATTTTCATAATTAGTACAGAAGCGTATAAACCGAACGGGTAGCAAAACGCCAAGTTCCTTAAATATATTGAGGCATAAATTAAAGGCACATACAATGTACATTTTTGAAATTCATTTCATATTAATATTGTTTCAATAACTACCCTCGACAAACCTCGTTAGTTATTTTGTTGTGATGGAACTACGTTGTTTGAAGGAGTGTACGATCATTTTCTTTATCTTCAACCAATAAACAAAACCTTCATTTATTTCCTTGTCACTGATATTTCCCTACCGGCACAAAAGAAATAGAAAAGGAAGAGTGGAAAATGCAAAAGGTGGAAGATGAAAAATAAATTGAAAGCACTAGAAGGAGGAGAAAATATGAAATACAAGAGTATATATTATTACATGTTGGTAGGACCCACGGTTCTATTTTTGAATAATTATAATATATCTAGAGTATTTTTTATCGTATGTTTGTAAACAACTGGGAGGTACTCTGACGTCCATTGTTCAGACGCCTGTATGGAGACTATTCGCCACTCTGGTGGCCGAGGGTACAACACGTGGTGTCCGAAATTAGATGTGCTGATAGTGACTATAACGTTTTAGAGCCGGTGTGAGTCTTAACCTAACTTGAGCCTAATTAAACATAACCTGGTGACCGTTGGAATCATTCACCTTAAGGGAAGAATACCCCATGCACCAGCTGGGAATCGAACCCGGGACCCCTAGAATCGTAGCCAGGTGCACTGAACGATACACCACGGAGCCTGTTACTAAATTAGTTGCATTTTAGTTGAAATAGCCTGGTTCATTTCCCGGCTCCCATACCTTAGTAAACATACTTAAAAAAAAGACAATAGTTTGTGATATTTAGATAAACTAAAACAGTGATATTAAATGGCTATATGAAAATGATTGGTTCTAAATCCCATGTTCAGTTTTGTATCAGCCAATAAAGAATGTCCTGATGCTATCTTGGTTCTAGTGTACTCGTCTCCTACACTAAGGAGGTGAGGTTCGAACCCAAGCCACGTCTTAAAACTCAGCAGCAGGGATGGAATGGGCCGGTTGGATTTTGGTTGGCCCAATCAATTTAAACTAAAATGAACCCCTCCATTCAATTCTAAATTATTGTTTTGATAATTAAAAGTTCCAGTGAATATGTATTTGGCTGCCCAGAATACATCATTGGTTAACATAGAGTGGAGTGTTAAATTTAAAAACGTCGTGTTTGTTGTTTCTTGGTGTTTTTTGTAAAATATTTCTAAAGCCAGATGTAATAGTAAAAATTTGCGGGGTTGGTAATATACAAAAGTAGTGAGTTTTACAAACTTAAATATATAGAAAAAATAAACTCCCTGATATTGTCTAACAATAATTGAGAATTATTTTTTCTCATGCCGGTTGAAAGTAGACGCTGTATTTTAAATAGACTGAAAAGTTACGTAAGTATCGATGATATATCTGAAATAAATAGCCTCGGGATTAAATTTATTAATAATAAAAATACTTTTATCCCCACACTTCAGCTCCTGTGGTATTTATGAATGTTTTTTGAGATCAGGTCCGAGGGAAATAAAAAAAGATAATAAAAAAAAGCCTTATTTTTACTATTTCTTTATAATAAAACATATTTTGCTCATAATAAATCAAATATTTCTCCAGTAAAAACATGATTTAATTTTTTTCACCTGGTGATATCAACATTTGTTGATTATCTGTGAAGGGTGTCCTGGAATTTAATAACAACTTTTCATTCTCATTTAAAAAGTTTCTCATCTAATGCCGCTATGTTCATAACGGATATTCAACAACTGTTGATATCACCGTGTGAATAAAACTAAACTATGTTTCTACTGAAGCAATAATCGATTTATTTTAGCACCAAAAAAATAATTTTGCTATTAAAAAAAAA
>CABFWB010006861.1:0-20807 GCA_902151455.1 Timema bartmani
ATATTTAGCCTTCCTCAAATAATTAAAGCACATTTTAATCAGAATAACACCCACTTCGATGGAATGGTCTAAGGCGTCACTCTCGCAATATACTGGACTCACAATTGTGGGGATATATTAGGTTTCGAATCCCTATCGAGTAAATTGAGGGTGGTTTTCCCTAAACTGTTTTTCCATTCTCCCTCCACGAAAATTAGTGGAAACTTCCTCTAGACTCAACCTTAATCATGCCTAGAACATTAGCCTAATTATACTACTATAAAGCCACATTGCTGACTGACTGACACACTCATTCACTCACTCACTCACTCACTCACTCACTCACTCACTCACTCACTCACTCACTCACTTACTCACTCACTCACTGACATTAATGTTTACCCACTTCCAGATGAGCTAGATACTTGAAATTTGGCAAAATTATAGCTTCTAACCTGTAACCGACGGGAAAATTCCAAAAAGTTTTAAAAAAAAATTTTAACACCGAAAAAATTCAAAATGGTGGAGAAGCTTTAAAGTCAGTGCGGTATATACAATACAACAATACTGGTAACTTTAAGTTGTTACGTTCAAAACAACGCTGGAATTATATTAGTTTACATCCACTTGCAAATAAAACCACTGGGGGTTTAGGGGTGGAGCCCCCAACGAGCAAAGTGAGTTATTATATGTACCTATAATCCGAAAGGGTAGTGAAACGTGGGCTTAAAATTTAAAAAATACGGTTACAATAAGAAAAATTTAGGTAAGTGATGATTGTTTAAGAGGTTTTTAAGCTTCAAAACTGACATTTTCGGTAAGAAATGTATCAGTGTGAAGCTATTTTCTTGAAAGTAGTTGGTGACCTTGGGTCCATCTTTCCCCCAGGAAAGGTGAGCGACGCTGTGATCACGGTGCCCGCCTACTTCAACGACTCGCAGCGTCAGGCGACCAAGGACGCCGGTGCCATAGCGGGTATGAACGTGCTGAGGATCATCAATGAGCCGACCGCCGCGGCGCTGGCCTACGGCCTCGATAAGAACCTCAAGGGCGAGAAGAACGTACTCATCTTCGACCTCGGAGGTGGGACTTTCGACGTCTCCGTGCTCGCCATCGACGAAGGGTCGCTGTTCGAGGTCAAGTCCACCGCTGGGGACACCCACCTAGGAGGGGAGGACTTCGATAACCGGCTGGTGACTCACTTCACAGACGAGTTTCAGAGGAAGTACAAGAAGGACCTTAAGGGAAACATTAGGGCGGTAAGTAGGAAATGGTCTGACGCCTTAGTTCAATCAGAGGAGAGTATTTTTACCGATATATAAAGATCCTTAATTTAGTCGGTAAAGCGTCTGCAATCTGATATATAAGGATCCTTTGTTCATCAGTGGAGCGTTTGCTTACTGATATATAAGGATCCTTCGTTCATTAGTAGAGCGTTTGCTTACTGATGTATAAGGATCCTTCGTTCATTAGTAGAGCGTTTGCTTACTGATATATAAGGATTCTTCGTTCAGTTGGTGGTGCGTTTGCTTACTGATATATAAGGATCCTTCGTTCATTAGTAGAGCGTATGCTTACTGATATATAAGGATTCTTCGTTCAGTTGGTGGTGCGTTTGCTTACTGATATATAAGGATCCTTCATTCATCAGTGGAGCGTTTGCTTACTGATATATAAGGATCCTTCGTTCATTAGTAAAGCGTTTGCTTACTGATATATAAGGATCCTTCGTTCATTAGTAGAGCGTTTGCTTACTGATGTATAAGGATCCTTCGTTCAACTGATATATAAGGATCCTTCGTTCATTAGTAGAGCGTTTACTTACTGATATATAAGGATCCTTCGTTCATTAGTAGAGCTTACTGATATATAAGGATCCTTAGTTTAGTTAGTGGTGCGTCTGTTTATCAAAGCCGTAGGTTTGATTTCCACTGCAGGATCAATAGTCTATATCCACACCCTCAGTACACGTGGCTGGGATTTTACCCCTGAACTCCCAGTCATCGGCAGTTCAGTTGATTGCGTCATTGACACCTCAGACCATTCACCCACCGAACCTGAATCGCTAAACTTTCCATTTTATTCTTCATCTACTCTTAATAGGTTCTTGTTAAAGGGACCCGGGTATACCCTCTCTGTGTCCACCTGCAGGTGCGTCGCCTGCGCACGGCCTGCGAGAGGGCCAAGAGGACCCTGTCCTCCAGCACGGAGGCGAGTCTAGAGATCGATGCCCTCCACGAAGGGATGGACTTCTACTCCAAGATCACCCGCGCCAGGTTCGAGGAGCTTTGCATGGACATGTTCCGCTCCACGCTGGAACCGGTCGAAAGGGCGCTGACGGACGCCAAACTGGACAAGGGACGCATTCACGACGTCGTCCTGGTGGGAGGGTCCACACGGATACCGAAGATACAGAAGATGCTGCAGGTGTGTTGGAAGATGGTGACTTCGGGCCGGGACGGTCGTGCCGTCTTAACCGCTTATTTATTTATTTTTACCACCGTGTCTTACTACCCGTCCGTAATGAACGCATATGTACCAATTACGCTGAGGAAGGTTGAGTTTAGAGGAAGTGTACCCACACTTTCGTGGAAAGATCCAACCTTTTTTTTTTAGCACCGCGTTTCACTACCCGTTCGGTTTATACGCTTATGTACTAACTAAACTAATGGTTTCAAGGATTAGGGAGGCTATATTTATAGAGTGCACCCGCATTTGCATGGAGGTATAGCGGAAAACAATTTAGTAGAAAACCACCCTCAGTACAACAGACTGAAAGTTCGAACCTTGATCTCCCCGTCTTCAGCAGTCTAGTCTATTGCGAGAGTGACGCCGGCCACTGAATCAAGTAAGTGTGGATTAAATACCCCAAATAAATGTTTTTAAATAATAATAATAATAATATAGTAAAATGTTATCTATTTTTTGCCACAAAATAAGTTTATATTTTTTAAAAGATCCTATGGTTTATGGAAGGGAGTTTTTGGGGGTCTGGATCCCCCCTAAAATTTGATTGAACCCCTTAAAGCGGGTACATATATACGTATAGAAACTTGTCTTAGCTAACGGTATAGTTAAAATTTTTAGTGGACCCGCTTCCCCCCTATAAAAATTAGCTTTCTAGATCCTTGATAAGGAAGGTAGATTTTTATAATGTAACATAATTTTAATCAAGGGAGAGTGGAAAAGCGTTCAGGAAAAACAATCTTAGTACATCCGACCGGGACTCGAACCCCAAACCTCCTCATCACTGGCAAACCAAACGCCTTTGTCCAATTTCGCATTGGTATGGGGGATTTGGAGTTCACTAGTTGTGTTCCTCCCTCCCTCCCCGACGGTATTGAGGACCCTTGTGAGGTGTTAACGCCGGTAGAGTATATTTTTAAATTTCAGGAATTCTTCTGCGGGAAGCCTCTGAACCTGTCCATCAACCCAGACGAGGCGGTGGCTTACGGCGCCGCGGTGCAGGCGGCCATCTTGAGCGGCGACACCAGTTCTCAGATACAAGACGTCCTACTTGTGGACGTGGCGCCCCTCTCGCTGGGGATAGAGACCGCAGGGGGAGTCATGACCAAGATAGTGGAGAGGAACTCCCGGATACCTTGCAAGCAGACACAGACCTTCACAACCTACACCGACAACCAGCCCGCCGTCACCATCCAGGTACATTTTGTTTGCAACGTGTGCTTGCCTGTCGTCACCATCCAGGTACTTGTCCGTCGTCACCATCCAGGTACATTTTGTTTGCACCGTGTGCTTGCCTGTCGTCACCACCCAGGTACTTGTCCGTCGTCACCATCCAAGTACATTTTGTTTGCACCGTGTGCTTGCATGTCGTCACCATCCAGGTACTTGTCCATTGTCACCATCCAGGTACATTTTGTTTGCAACGTGTGCTTGCCTGTCGTCACCATCCAGGTACTTGTCCGTCGTCACCATCAAGGTACATTTTGTTTGCACCGCGTGCTTGCCTGCCGTCAGCATCCAGGTACTTGTCCGTCGTCACCATCCAGGTACACTTTGTTTGCACCGTGTGTTTGTAACTTGTAAGTTAGCGCCTGGAGATATATTGACTAGGCAATATATCGCCCTGCATTGCGAAGAATATTGCATACCTACAAAAGAATGCCTGAATTCGAGAAGGTCTAACTCCATAAATTATTTCTTGACATTGGGAATTTAGTAATGACAGCCTGTATTGCGTCTGGTGGTGTAGGATATAGCGGGGAACGAGAGGGTGAGGGGTTTACACAAACGAGTCTCACACTACCAGCACTTCAGTGGGAAACTCAATTGTTGAAAGAGTTGAAACTATTCCAAATATTTCCCCAAGGCCAATCCGAAGAGAAAAATCTTTCCTTAAAGTTTGTTATTTGTCAAAAACTATTAGGCAGCAAATTTAATTGAGATCTAGTTATTGCCGATATTGAAGAATATATATGTTTTTTAGTTCATACATTTAACACTGTGGATACTATCGACCTAAACAAAGGGATAAGCGATTAGGATGATTGTTTTAGGAAGTGCACCGCATTAGCGGGTAGACGGAGTGGGTAGACTACTATAGCGATAAAAATCACATTTAGAAGCTACACCTAATTTACCTGGTTGAAACTTGTACCTCAGTCTATTGTTATTCTGAGGGCTTATCCCACATTACAGAATCAATAGAAAATGAAGAGGTTATAGATTTTATGAGCCTATAGTTTCTACGCTAACATATAAGTACTGAGTGATTAAAGTAATAATGAATGTTACATTTATTTTATATTAAAATAAAGTTTCCTCTAAGGTGTAAAGGGGAGGGGATTTGTCTTAAACATTACATTTCATTTATGGACCTACATTACTATAAAACATTAAGGTAATCATTTGTATATAGATTTATTTGGTCACACTTCTTCTGCTAAAGATATACCCTCGTCACTTGTTTGTGAGCAGACGGCTTAGCCATGTTTCTATCCGGGCCAGTGGTGTAGTGGTCAGTGCACCTGGCTACGAATTTAAGAGTCCCGGGTTCAATTACCGGCCGGTTCCTTAGGTATTTTTCTCTTAAGAGGAATTATCCCAACGGCCATCCCATACCTCCATATTCACTATCCTCATCTCATTTCTGGTACGTGTAGACAACCTCCCTAGGTGTCTCCCGGTTAGTGTTCTGTTCCACCAGATCGGTAATTAATAGTCTACATACAGGCGTCCAAAATGGATGACATGTTCCTCCCGATCAATATTGCCATACGGTTAAAAAATGCTATGTGACATATATATATATATATATATATAAGCTCTAAACTTATTATTCCAGCACTGTTTGTACTGATATGTTGTATCTGCTCTATCGATGAATTCACCTCCAGCTGTCCGGAATAGTCGGAAACTTCAGCACGATCACAAAAATCACGAAGGGTGCTTTTCTTTTATTAATATCCAAGTATATAACAGATTCATTTTAAAAAAAGATCCAATTACGTTATATTCTTCCGCAGGTGTTCGAAGGCGAACGCGCCATGACCAAAGACAACAACCTCCTGGGAACGTTCAACCTGACGGGTATCCCACCCGCTCCCCGGGGAGTCCCCAAGATCGAGGTCACGTTCGACCTGGACGCTAACGGCATCCTGAACGTGTCGGCCAAAGAGGGCAGCACCGGCAAGTCGGAGAGGATCACAATCCAGAACGACAAGGGGCGTCTGTCCAAGGACGAGATAGACAGGATGTTGTCCGAGGCGGAGAAGTGAGTAGGGTCATCCCCGTACTGAAAAAAAAAAGCAACGGCAAGATTGTCCGTCCATTAATGTCCCTTGACCTTGGACCATTCTAGGAATATGCCATCATCAATGGATTTTGCCCATGTTTGCCCATGTTTGCCCATGAATGAGCCAAAGTAAAGTAAACTTTAAAGTGAATTATTTCTAAACAAAAATGTATTCTAAACGTTTATAACTATTACTAAGAATATATTTGTGGACCAACAGCAATCAGCCAATGAGTGCTGGTATATGGATCACCAGCTGGGAATGACTGGTCTAGTAAATCAGGTATAATCTTATTTTCCTGAAAATAGCTTTCTGAAAGTCCTTTTTTCCTACCAGAACCCTACTATTTAGTAGGATTCTAGTAGTAAAAAAGTAGTTTCATTTGGTTAGTTGTAAGAAAATTCGGGTTATAGACTCAGTTGCCGTCTGTCTCCAAAAAGAGTGTGTCTATGTCTTGAGCCAGGTACCGAGAGGAAGACGAGAAACAGAAGCAGAAAGTGGTCGCCAGGAACCAGCTTGAGTCTTACACCTTCTCGGTGAAACAGGCTGTGGAGGAGGCGGCGGCGGGCAAGCTGACGGACGACGACAAGAAGCTGGTGGCGGACAAGTGCGCCGCGACGCTAGCCTGGCTCGACGCCAACACGCTGGCCGAGCAGGAGGAGTTCGAGTCGAAGCTCAAAGACCTTCAGAAGGACGTCGGCCCCATCATGGTGAAACTCCACCAGGGGCCTCAAGGACCCCAGGGGGCGGCGCCAGGGGCCAAGGGACCCACCGTGGAGGAGGTAGATTAGGGAATGACTCTAGGGTCCGATAGAGTCGTCGAGGCTGCCTCCTAAGGGAATTCTAGGATGGATCAGATCAGAAGCATCACAAGAGGGGAGGGGGTGAAGACCCTATTTTTCCGTTTAGGTTTTTTTTTACGCTTTATTGCCAGTTAAGCTAACGGATATAGACATTAATGGTAATTCATGATTACTCGCCTGGAGAGGAGTATGAAAGACCAAGCCAATTGCCCCTCAGCCCTGGTACCTGGTACCTCAGGCTGGAGTCAGGAATGATAGTCCCTATCTTGGCAACGCCACTGCCTTTTGGTTTTCAACCAATTTCGTAATTTGGTTATAGCCCCAATATTTGCTAATAATGGTACTAACGATTATAAAGGATGTTCACGCAGTCTATGACGTCTAATTCACGATGTATTGGATCATTGAGGGCGGAAAAGTCGAGGCTCAAATCTCTATGGACTGCACTGCCATCTATTGTGAACTTGACGCCCTATACTGCATGAGCACTGGCAATGATAGCTAGTACCATTTCAATTATATATATATATATATACATATATAACTTTTTAGTCCAATAGTACAAACACCATATTGTATGTAGAGCATTCAAGCTATAATAAATAAAATAGTCATAGTAAGTTCCTATTAAAAAATTATTTCTCTGGTATAAAAATTAACTTTTAAAAAATTGAGTCCAACCCCTTAGCTCACTTGGCGGTATGATTTCCCGCTAATATCAGATTCTCAGATTCGATTCCCGAAACACTTTGGTATTAGTTTTTGTTCATTTTATTGAAGTGACAAAGGTTTTTACCATTTAAGTTAAGATGAGTAGCACCACACTGGCATTAAAGTGTACTTATTTTGTTATTTGTTTTGAATCAATATTTTGGTGCGCAAGCTTTATTGTGTCTTCTAATAAATGGCGTAGAATTCAAAGTGCTGTGTTGCTTGTACTTTTTAATATTGTAAATTGCATTGTACATTAACATCAATTATTTTATTACTAACATTATTAGTTTCCTGTTGATTTAAAATGAGACGTGATACATTTATTTGTATTATTTTGTACATCACGTGCGCCCGTTTGGGCTATCCGAAAGTTAGTTACTAATTTTTGAGTATGGGAGCTAAATAAGTTGTAAACGATCATGTAAAACTATATAAAAAAGGGATTTAGGGATTTTAAGTAACAAAGATACACAAATCTATTTGTAATATTTAACTAAAACTATTTAGGCTATGTTTAAACATCTCATGATAAAGCTTACATTATTTTAGTGCGTCTACAAACATACATATTTATAAAACTAACATATATTACATAATATTTAATGCTGTGTTTTGTGAAAGTAAAAGGTTTTCTAACTTGAACAAAATGAGTGTAAACATCTGAAATTAAACATTCATCTACTTGTATTATTATATACCCCCCCCCCCACCCCCTTTCTTTCTAAAAATCAGAACAATGCGGTCTTTCTAGAAGAACATGGTGACACAATTTTAATTCCATGCCCAACCACTTTAGTGCTGTTGTTTTCATCGATAAAACATTAATACAATATTTTACATGCTTGCAGTGAGCTCAATAAGAACACTTACAATAATTGTACAAAAACGCGACGACAGATTTGGAAGGGAACCCATCTGTCCATTTATCTAATATAGTTTATGCTAATAATAATGATAACTGGATATGAAAATATGATATTTTTCAAAAAGTGTGATATGTTATACAACATTCGGGTACAGACATTAAAAAAAAGCTTAGTTTCACATGTAAAATTGTTCAACTCGCTTCGGTGGTCGAATTGTTTAAGGCAACCACTGAATTGTTTAAGGCAACCACTGAATTGTTTAAGGCAATATACTGTATTGCAGATGATGGGGAGATCGGTGTTTGAATCCCGGTCGTATGTATTGAGGGTTTGGTTTCATAAACAGTTTTCCATTCTCTCTACACGCAAATGTGGGTACACCTCCTCTAAATTAAACCTTACACATCCTCAACAATTTAGAATAATTGGTACACGTGTGTGTAGCCCGAACGGGTAGTAAGACGCGGTGCTAACTACAAACAAAATTATCCATACATTAATGAAAATTGTAATATATTAAAATGAATTTATGTAGCTGTCGACCCTATTACGTTTGGCTGAGACTATCAAGTTTGCTATCTTAGTGAATTAATTAGTATTTATGTCGGCTTTATATTAATAAAACATAACCATTACATAAAAAGCTCAATAGTTATAATAAAATAAAATAAATATGATATATAAAATGGCGAACTTTATCTGGACAATTTGTTAAGCCTTGTCAATAATTTAGGTTAAAGGCCTATTAAAACAAACTATTTTATTTAGACTAAATGAAGTAGGAAAATTTAAGAAGAAAATGCTCATCCACTTGGAGAAAGTGTAAACACTTTTATACCTGAGCTCAATCGGTATTTTGTCTGCCGTCTGTTCTAAGGGTTTGGATTTTGACATTTGGCATGGCGAAAAATGTTTCATTGTTAAATTGAGGAATTTTCTCTTCTCGCATATATGGTACATTCATATCATGGGTTATTATTTGGCTTAGGATTAATTATCAAAAGTCATAAATAGTCCAATTGTAACCGAGCTATTCTAACTTGTAAGGTCTTACGCTATAACTGTGATTCATAGGCATGTATCACTTTTAAAATTTCCCTATTTATACTAGGATCAATGTTAATACTTTGTGAAATGAGAGTTTCTGGGATGTACTGATTTTTATTAGCGCATTTCAGGGGCGTAGCGTCAGGGTAGACCATGATTGTTTGCCGATGGCAGGTATGTTGGGGTTAGAATCAGGGATGGATCCTGGGATTTATTTCTTAAACATTTTACCACTGTCTCTAAAGAAAATGCAGGTAAAATTCCTATATATCTACCTTATTCACCCCTACCTTTATTAGCGTAAATATACCGATGACCGTTATGGAAATAAAATGAGAAAGGAAAAAATAAGAAAGTATAGTCCTATATAGTAAGTATTTAACTGACAGATGAGATTATATAAATAGGGAATACTCTATTGCTTATAAGTGTTTTTAAGTTCAAAATAGACGTCGTACTTTACGGGAAAGGGGGGTCTGCATTTTTCAATCAAATAATTTATATACTGGAAACATTTTACCAGTAAAACTACACAAGGGAACGTGAATATTCACACATTTTCACAATTTGACCAGTGAAAAATGATGAATGCCTCACCTAGTTGCAAAAGCTGATTCTATATTAATCGTGTTTCTAACATATAAATAGATCAGGACAGACGCTCCCCTTCAAGTTCGATCATGATGGCAAATAAAATTGATGGTGCTTAGGCTTAGGCTTGTCCCCCGGAGTATCTCACGGTGCCTGGAACTGCAAGAGGACCAGCAGGTACGTAATTACGGCCCCTCCCATGGACGCCAGCAACGGGTAGTCGAGGGTGATCACACCTGCGCCAGTGAACTCCAAGCCACGATAAGTCACCTGCTGGAGGAACTCCTTAAGCTCCCTCGAGACGTCGCTGGGCAGATCCTTCTTTAGGAGGAGCAGCTCCTGGATGATTCGCGTCGTGTCCTCAGCCTCCAGTCTGGCAGAGTGACAGGACCCCACCACCAAAACGGCCTTGAAGAGGTTCAAAACGAACCAGTATATGGCCTCGAAGAGGACGGCCGTTTTGTTGAAGGTGGACTTGTCCAGCTTCTGAGCATCGAGTCCCAGTTCGATACCCATGTAGATCGTCTGCGTGATGAGGATGAAAGTGCACAACGTGTCCAACAGCATCTGGATTCCGTACATGTCGTTGACGAGGCGGCTGACGTCAAGCAATTTGTGGTGAACAAGGCGTAGGGATTTGACTAACGAGTGGTCCTTCGTGTTATTCTGAGATGGCGATCTAGACTCATCGGTCAAAGTATTTGGAGACATTTTCGTAAATGATGCAATATTTGGTAAACTATTTGTGTCCACCTTCATTACGTCAGAAACTTGTATCGGAATGTTTCTTGTTCTTTGGATTATTCCTGACTTAATATAGCCCACCAACTTTAATTTTGTGTTAAGATTCTGAAATCTTTCTTTAATAAACCAAATGAAGTTCAAGTATTGCAGTACGACGATGAACTGTATCAAGTTAGTGAAGATAAATGTCACATACTCAACTGTATCATCTAGTATATCCCCCCACACCCAGTAATCTAACCCAAAGTTGGCAAGGATGGCCATGAATATCAAAACTAGTTGCACGCAGACGAATCTAGAGTATTTGGCGGAAATGAATCCATCCACAGGGAGAAGATTATAATCAATAGAAGCTATTTTGTCACACACTTGACGAAGTTTACTGATGTTCATGGGGAAAACCATGATGAAGCTGCTCATCACCGCCAGATGAGTACTAGTGATCTTTATTATATCATAGAAATAAGCTGTTTTACTTATGACTGAGTAAACTGAAGAAATCCTTGATTTTATGATATGGAAATAGCTGTAGAAGATAGCCCCAAACCCGAAGAAAGTGTGAATCATCCAGTACCACGAATACTTCATCCGGACAGACGTCTTCCCATCGTGTAGTCTGGTAACAAAACACTTGTAGGGAAACAAACCCAGGGCTCTGGAGACAGCAATTAAAGGCCTTAGTGATGTGAAAGTGTTCCTGTTCTCCATAGACTCCTGCGCTGATGAACGGAATAGAAATAGTACTTTCATCAATACATAAGAATATATATATATATACTTTTTTTTTCAAACTTACAGTAAAATAGAATAATCCTCGCTTCTTCCTATCTCAATGCCACACAGCTAAATGATTATGATTCGTTTAATAGAAAGCACTTGTCCACTCCTACCTAGCTTATTCAGCCGACCGCTAACAAATTTGAAAATAAACTACTCGTTGACAGTGACGGACAATTTCCCTTGGATCGATAATTTTCCCATTTGATGATTAAATTATATTCATATAACTTAATATTAAAATGTTTACCCAGTTCACTTCGATCTTTCCGTCAGTCTGTCAGTAGAACCAGTATAAGATGTGGTTATTTATTGTATGGAAATAACAATCATGAGAACTTGCTTCATTTCATTTTAAAAAAAGAAGTTAATATTAAGTGTAGTTTTATTTATATCTAATAAAACTGCCATACATAGTTAAAACACTTTGGATCATATGCAAATAAATGTTGAGTAGTCAACATTAGTAGTAGGTAGCTTATTTGTTCACTGCATCAATTAAATTTGCGCTGTGTACGAACAAATAAGAATAGTTCTTGTAACTTTTTAAATTGCTTAGTAAGTTCCTTTGCTTAGTGTTCCAAATATAGCTTCTAAGAATGATGTATTTATTTTATATAATGAGTTCTACTTGTGTGTTGAGCCAACGAACTAAGTTATCATCGTAAACAATAATATTACTTATTATATTACTCCTTAGTTACGAGTGTGAAAATAGTTTGGGTTATTATAAAGAAGTTATTTCAGTAATGGCTCGTAGCGCACACAAAAAATAGGATATTTAAAAAAAAATCACGTTGTTGTTTTTTTTGCTTGTCCTGGTTATACGCAATTTCACTAAGATAAAAGAAAGGGTAGGAAGTTAGCATTTACGGGAAATGCATCCACTTTATTTTGGAACGGGAGTGAGAAACAATTTAGGGAACAAAGAAACACATAATTATATGATTCAGGAAATGTTTAGAACCCGGACATTTCCATTATTGGCAATGCAGACTATCGAGAAAGAGATGGCTTAAAACTATTCAATCACTAATTCGGATCACTTCGGTTTAGATTATGTTCCTTATCTTGATGTGATGAATTAACAATATATGATGTTTTAAATACATTCAAATTGAAGGTACCACTGGTGGGGTAACTCATTTCAGTGACGTCTTTCATCAAATATCGCAACCCTGGTGACTTTACAATGGGCTATTTCGGTGACGTAATCGTTTGTACGTTTTCAATCCTGCCCGTCATCATTAATCCTAAACCCCTATCTGGTTTTCCCCAGTACCTGTCCAATCATGTACCTAAGGTACTCTGCTTAGATACCATTCATTTTGTCCCTATTTTCTTCAAATCCCTGAGAGGACGTTGGTGATTTTTATTTCATCGGTTGGGTCCTCCAACCATGCCCGGGTTCATCTCTCGACACAGGTTTTACATATACTGAGAACTAGGTGGAAACTGGGTCAGGCCCCCTACCCAGAATGTCGCAACCCTAAAGACGTCAGAATATATTTTGAGACTCATCTCCGTTTGGTGGTCTGACAGGTCGAGACGGGAATAGGCCACAAGTGATGACTCATACCTGGTGCCAGATTGACGGCCAAGCATGTCGTTACAGGAATAGTCCACAAGTGATGACTCATACCTGGTGCCAAATTGACGGCCAAGCATGTCGTTACAGGAACAGTCCACAAGTGATGACTCATACCTGGTGCCATATTGACGGCTCGACATGTCGGTATATGTATAGGCCATGAGTGATGACACATACCTGGTGCCAGATTGGTAGCCTGACATGTTGGTACAGGAATAGCCCCTAGGTGTTGGCACATGACGATCTACGGACCTTGTTCACACCTCCATATTCAAGTTTTTTCTTTCACCACGTGCTACTACCGGTCCGGACTATGTCCCCGGCTTCGGATCAAAGGAAAATTAGACTAGACGGAGCTGACGTTTTTTAGTCCTCTTCTCTACCGATGGGGCTCCTAGAGATATAATTTTTCAAAGACACCAAAGAAAATATTAACGTTTATTTTAATTTCTTATGTTTTACCTTTTTCATAAACTTTAACTTTTGTGCTATTAGTTTATTAATATTTAATAATGGACTGATTCATAACGAGTTAAAATCTAACACTATACAATGTAATGGTTAATCCTAGGCTAGGAAACAACTTACACAAAATACTTTTTGTACCATTTCAATAGCTACAAAACATTCATTGTTGTATGTACCTTCGTTTATTATTACTACCCGGTCCATAAGTGGCAGTCATCTCGTCCGTTGTCCAGGAATGTAAAATTCAGAATATACCAAACAATAACTGTATCGGGTTGTTCTCTTTGGGTGTGAAACATGACCAAAAAAAAAAGTTAGGGTGTTCTAAATAAGGTGCTTAGGAAGAATTTAGGTCCAAAAAAGTATTAGGTTACTGGTGTGTGGGGGAGTTTACATAATTATGAATTACATAAACTGTATTCATCACATGACATTGTTAAAATAGTCAATTCTTGTAGATTACAGTGGGTAGGATATGCAGCGCGAATGGGAGAATCTAGAACTGTGTTCAGGCTACTGACTGGCAGACCCAATGGGAAATACCATTGGGAAGACTTAGATGAAGATGAGAGAGTAACATTATACTGGACCTGAAAGAGATAAGGTGTAATAATGTGAAGTGGTTGAACTAGCTCAATATAGGGATAGGGTGTAATGAGATGGACTGGATGGAGCTAGCTCAAGATAGAGATAGGTGGCCAACTTTTATAAGTGCGGAAATTGTCTTTCAAGTTCCTAATGCCGTAGATTAGGTAAGTATGTACCTTCGTTTACTCTGAAAGGCAACCGTTTCAGTCTTATGAACTATGCTATGATCCTATCTTATAGGCCCCACCATAGTGTATCCATGATGGTAAGCTTGCTAACTTACAGGGTAAACAGAGTTCACAATTGAACAAATTATCTTGTAGTTTATATTTTAAGTAAACAATCTATATTAGATCATCTAAGTTTTATACTGGCAGATAAGGTTATATATATATATATATATATATATTGTGAACTACTGTTACTTAGAAGTGCATTCGTATTACTTCTCCCGGTATGGTGAATCATACTGAAACCTGAACTTAGTTGGAATAATTAATTATAACTTAATTGTGATTCAAAAAAACTGGTTAAGGAAAGATACTGCCACTCAAGTTTAATCGTAATGTCAACCTAAAACAATGGTTCACCCCTATCCAGAGTTTTCTGGAAGAGCATATCATGGTGCCCGGAACTGCACGAGGACCAGCAGATATGTAATGACGGCCCCTCCTATGGACGCCAGCAGCGGGTAGTCGAGGGTGACCACACCTGCACCGGTGAACCCCAAGCCACGATAAGTCACCTGCTGGAGGAACTCCTTAAGCTCCCCAGATAGGTCATCAGACAGATTCTTCCTAAAAAGGAGCAGCTCCTGGATGACGCGCTTCGTGTCCTCAGCCTCCAGTCTTGCAGAGTGACAGGATCCTACTATTATAACGGTCTTAGCGAGGCTCACCACGAACCAGGTTATAACCTCGCACATTATGGCTGTCTTGTTGAGGTTGAACTGGCCCACATTCTGAGCTTTGAATCCAAATTCAATACCAAGGTAGATCACCTGTGTGGTGAGGATGAAAGTGCACAACGTGTCCAACAGCATCTGGACTCCGTACATGTCGTTGACGAGGCGGCTGACGTCAAGCAAGTTGTGGTGAACCAGGCGTAGAGACTTTATCAAGGAGAAATCCATCATGTTATAAAAGGTTGCAGATCTATATTTATAGGTAAATGTTTCTGGAGATATTCTAGTAAATGGTTTTATTCTTGGTGAGATATTTGTACACGTCTTTGAAACGACAAAAATTGGGGCCGGAATGCTTTTTCTGGGGGCTCGTCCTAATTCAAAAACGCCCACAGAGTTTAGTTTGGAGTTGAGGATATGAAATCTATATTTAATTAACCAAACAAAGTTAATGAATTGCAAGACTACGGTGAACTGTACCAAGCTAATTAAAATAGATATTACAAAGTCAACCTTATCATGCAGTATATCCTTCCACGTCCAACCATCAAATACAGAGGTGGTTAGGACAATGATAAACATAAATAATATTTGGATGTAGACAAATCTATAATATTTGCCGAAACGGAATCCATCTCCAGTGAAAAGGTTTTCGTTAATAGAGACCAAAATGTCTAACACCTGAAGAAATTTTCGGATATTCATGGGTAGAACGATAATGAAACTACCAATAGCCGTCAGATGAATTGTGGTGAGCTTTATTAAATCAGAAACATAGGCTATTTTGCTCATTGCCGAGTAAAGTAGGGAAAATCTCAATTCGATGGAGTAGAAATAATGGTACACAATAGTTCCACAGGTGAGGAAGGAGTGGATCATCCAGTACCAAGAATACTTCAGATGAACGGACGTCTTGCCGTCAGGGTTTTTGGTGACCACACACTTGTAAGAATATAGGCCCAGAGCTCTGGAGACAGCGATTAAAGGTTTCAAAGCTGTGAAAGTGTCCTGGTTGCCCATAGCTTCCTGCATCGATGAACGGGGTCGAAAAAGTACTATATTTAAGACAGTAACGTTGGTTTTGATTAAAAATCAGAGTAGTATAGGATTAAATATACTCCTTCCTGACCTAATGCCATGCAACTAAATTATGATACTTGACCAAGAAATTGCTTAGCTACTCCTTATTCTTTATTCAACAACCAATAAACTAATTTGAAACATCAATGGTGATGGCCAAACATATTTTATCAATAATTTCCCATTTGACGATTGAATTATTGTCATTTAATCTGTACAGGCTTATCAACATATTTACCCTGAACAGTTCAATTTTTTTTCAACTTATCAGTAGGAGTGGTAACATTATTGATTACTTTCATAACCAAAAGATATATATATATATATAATTCATAAAATGTCAGATTGCCGTAGTTAGAACATATCTATATACTCGTATAAAGAAGAGGTTTTATAAAGGTGGTATGTTCGCTTATAGATTGAGAACCATTGAATATATTTGAATGTGGTATTTATTTTATTAAATAGATATTTACCCGGAAGTTTTTAGGCTACTGATTAAAAATAGGTTGGGTGAACCGGGGGTGGGGGGTCCTAAATGGTTTTCCACTCTCCCTCCACGCAAATGCGGTTTCACTTCCTCTATATTCAACCTTCTCAATTCCTAACCCATAAGCGTAAATAGTATTTAAGCGTATAACCCGAACGGGTATTAAGACGCGGTGCTAAAAAAAAAATAATAATAATTAAGTCAAACCCTATTGGATCTAAATTTGAATTATTTTCTATGTACATGTATTGCCAAATCCAAAGAGTAACTGCAGAATACATTTCAATAATATTAAACCCAAAGTGAAATCGTACTTTGGTTTGGTTGGGATTTTTTTTGGTACATAATTAGGATCTCTTTATGGCGTAAATCAGGTTATCTAACGTTTTCTTTTATGACCTAGTTAGGTCAGTGAGAGACAGAAGTCACTATTGTCTCTTTGTAGTGTATCTATTTAGGGTGCGCAACCTGTGGGAGCACTACTAGTTGGTAGTCGTGGCCCGCGGGATTTGTGTTTTGTCTCCGGCCCCTTTAGGAGTCGTTTGTATCGAGCTATACTAATATTGTATATTGTTAGTACTTATTATTGTGTGCCCTAGTAATGGGCGGAAATATACTTATACTATTGAATGTCCAGGCAGTACTTATTAGGAAGTGACCGGCCATAGTGTGTTAACCGTGTAGATGCCTGATTGCTCGCCATGTACTATTTGTAAAATGCTGGTTCCTCTTCAAGGAAATTAACCTTAGGTTCTCGTAGCTTTCTAGGGAGTTAACTCAAGCTATCTAGCTTATTTGTATATCTATCATCATAGTAACTCTATAACATTTGGATTAAATACTCCCTTGTTTTCATTCACTATAATTTCACTACTATTCATAAGCAGACCTATCTGGTCTTAGTCTGGTATTAGCTAGGATGGATTATCTTCATGTATTGTGGCTTATCCATATATAATTATTTTGCCTATCTTTGACTGTCGATATGTTGAGGCAGACGCTCCTTCGTAGGAGAATGAGCGTTGATCCTCATTTTAAGAGTTACTAAACTTTCTTACTTCTGCTGGTTTCTTATCACCAAGGTGTTTATTTCTATTCCAGCGTATCATAAAGTTTACGATCATGGTGATTGAATAAAGTTATCTTTAATAACAATGGACTGTTTGATCAATAATGTATTTAAATATATTCGTAACTCTATTGCTCTTGTTTACATTTTATTAAACTGATTTGTTAAACTTATATATTCCTCTTATGTCTCATCTCTCCCGAAACTTCCTTATTTAACTTTGTGTGTAATTGTAATCTTCACTTCTTCTACTTAATTGGAGAAGATAGGCTTCACATCACCTATTTTTGGCTGTAATCTTGCACCCTAAGAGCTGATTGACACTCTGTAGGACTTACAAGCTGACTGGAATCACCAAGTGTGAACATAAACATGCGGGGGAGGTTACGAGTGTCAATTATAGTCGTTTGATCACAGCCCATATGGCTCGGCTCTCATGTTTTATACTTTGTGACAACGTAGTCTCTTTATTACATTTTTTATGGGTCTATTATTACCCGGTGACCGTGTAAAACATCTGTGCTATCTTATAGAGTGGTCGGCACCCTTAAGTTAGTGTACCTTGGCTTTCTCACAGCTTTGGAACAGTTTCTTGTGTCACTTTTACGGGAGTCTTTTGCTATGTGGCTTATTCTAATGTTGGGAGTTCTTAATTAGGATTTGGTTTCCCAGTCGACTTATTGTTGCATTTGATGTATCAGTATTCTCCTGGATTGTTTATGTTATTATTATCATTATTATTATTATTTGCACCACATCTTACTACCCGTTCGTGCTATACGCACCTACGCTAATGTGTAATGGTAGGGTGATTGTGAGAGGAAATGGAGGACCTACAGTTTAATGTGGGATCCGAACCACGGTGGAGGTCTGGCATTCCACACATTCACAAGTTGTGATTAATACACGTCTTGTCAGAGGTGAAGGAAGGTTTTGGCAATCATCCATGCCGGGACTTAGGATTGAACCCCGGACCCCCAGCACAGAAGTCTGACACCTAGACCGCCAGGTCACCGATTCTTTATGTTTATTAATAATATATATTTTTAGAGTGATCATCTGATGGTTTCTATTGAACATTGTTCTTGTTACTTGCTCGTGAAACTGTAATGGTACTTCCTAGTACAAACGGTTTGTATACTATGCAGACATACTGTTGCTAATAGGGAACAGAGTTAACATATTATTGTTACGTACGTACACATTTCAGACTGAAATAAACATACTAATAATTGTTATCAACAATCTTTTGTAATCTCTCTGATCTCGTTCATTGAATTATACCTTCTCTTTAACCGATCTCTATGACTTGTTATCGTACCCCTTCTCCCACCCGCCGGTGTAAAAGCCTGGATAGGAACTAATTACGCGCCGAAGGTGGACGAGGGAGAGCTCCGACGGTGCAAGTTGCGCTACTTACTGTAAGGGGCAACAGTGCAACACTTCATTTAAATATAATCGTCTTAAGCCCAAGGCCGTAGTCAGGGTGGTGGGGAGGGGGTGTTCAAACACACACTCCACCCCCGAAATTATAATAACAAAATATATATGGATTTATTTATGGTTCAAACAATGTCAAAATTAAGGTACAAGTACAAATTAGGGGGCTGTGCTACCATGAAAAGTACTTCAGAGAGCTCTATTTAGAGTTGTTTAGTAATTAGAATTTTTCTCTATATCTTTAATCTCTCTCGAACCGTAATAAGATACCGACATCACCTCTCAAAAGAATCGCTATTTAATCTTGTCCATGGCTTATGTGCGACCTATTTGAGCCGTAAGATCGATATTAATATTGCGAGAGTCGTTATGTACTCATATTGACAGGATGGCAGTTGAAGGATCCAGGTCAGCCATAACGAAATTAACGATAAAAAAATGTTTTTATTTGTCAAGCAAAAGTTTTCCCTCATCACAGACGAGGCTTTTCTCAAGCCCTGTAAGCCCTATATATTGCAAATATGGTTGGTGCCTAATAACATTTGCTCATCAGTTCAGAGGACTCACAAAACAAAACAAATAGATTTTGTAGCACTGCGTCTTACTACCCGTTTGGGTTGTATGCTTAAGTTTTAATTACGCTAGTGGGTTAGGAATTGGGAAGGTCGAATTTAGAGGAAGTGAACCCGCATTTGCGTTGAGGAAGAATAGAGATTCGAACCTCTATCTCTCCGTTCTTGGCGGTCGAACCCAACACGAAACTAGCGCGTTAGCCACCGAGGCGGGTAATAGATATATTAAATATGGCATATACTTGAGTACTTTATGAAAACCTTAGAGTGTGCATCCTATTTTTATATATAGTAGGATTTTTACGACTTAAACCACGTGTTCATTGGTGTGGATAGCTTAAACAAAACTATGGAAAGCGAAAACCTGGTATGTGTGCACAAAGAAACTTGAGACTGTTCATTAAGGTAGTTTGTTTTTACTTTTACAAATTGTGAACAATGTTTCTTAGACTACGCTACCACTGACATTGGTAGCCTAGTATCTAAAACCAAGAAAATTATCCACCTGAAACTTAGCATTGGCTTGAATATTATTTGGGATATTATAGGGTGCTCGCCTCTACAACATGTTGTTACTTTACCACACTATGCTGTGAGCTTGACACCTTAAACCACGTGACCAAGGGTGTGGGCTAACTTCAATTCAGGTAACTCAAAAACAACTAATGTAGAAGTGAAAACTTGACATGGTTTTAAGTAATTTTGCTAATCCTAGGTTGTTGTTTTTTTTCGCGAATTGCCAGTGTGGTGTCCTAAGTCCCATAATCATCTGGCGGGTATCTCCAAATTCCAGGTTCATTAAAACTGGAAACTTGGAATAAGTTCTTAGGTAAACTTGTAGGATTCCACTTCAGGCGTGTAGTTTTTAATTTATAAATATTTCAAGCTTGATACCTTTAACTGCTTGACAGAGCTGGAACCTTACATACGTACTCTAGAGTAAAAGTGAGGGTGAAAACATATTTTGATGGATTTAATTAACTAAGTTATTATATTTGTTAATTACAGTTATAGCCGCATCTAAATATAATATTATTCAAATTAAAAAATGAGACATGTAGCGGGATTCTGCATCTTTTCTTTCCCTTTGAAAGAGAGTCGTCGTATCGTTCACCACAGTCGACTCTCTTTACGAGCAAAATGCGATTCCGGTTCTCCTTTTGAACTATTTTACAAGCGACGAGTCTCGTTAGCCAACGATAAATGTATCGAGGGGTCCAATAGCACGCGGTAGGAAGTCAACGATATCGTTACGTAGGTAAGTAAAAGTTTTCACGTCATATTATTAATGTTAAATATGTTTAGATTGTGAATTTAGGGATTAT